>VZRR01003976.1:2882766-2927766 GCA_013398015.1 Oreocharis arfaki | reverse complement strand
CGATCTCTGAGGTCTTTTCCAGCCTGCATGGTTCCATGAGACTGTGAAAAGTACTGGCTTCAATTCTACCACTTTGTGGCCTTGGGCAAATGAGTTAGTTACTGTTACTCCACTCATTAAATGGTTTTATTAAGGGTTTGCTGAATTATGAGCTTGTTTCTTAATGCCCAAATTAACTAAGTAGCTATGTGAAGGCTTTTGAGGTACAACTTACTGGAATCGTAAATGTTCCTCATTGGTATTTGTATAGTTCAGATAAAATACATTTCAAACTAACTTTGAGTGGAGATCTCTGTAAATAATACGTCATGACTAAGTTAAGAGTTCTCACGAGAACTGGGGAAATAATTCCAGCTTTGAGAGTGGCCTGCTTTGATAACTGTAGTGTAGCTCATGTCCATATTCCTTACTCACTTTAAGCTGTATAAAAAATTGATATCTAAGTTCTGGAGTGGCTGGTGGCCTATCTATTTTATGCCTGTATGATGATACCAGTTCAGCTGCTGCTGAATCTGAGGGTGTGGTGCTGTCAGATGTTTCCTTAATGGAAGAGAGCAGAACTGCACAAAACGCGTGTATCTTGAACAGGGTTGATTTTGGATGCTCTAAGACAACTCTTCAACAGGGATGTCTTATTTCTGCTTGGCGTTCAGTGCTACTGCTTCCTGAGGAAATGCAACTGAGAGTTCAAAAATCTTCAGCATGTCTTTTTGGTGTGGCATCATTGGTGCCTAAAACTGTGTAGCTGAGGTTCAGTATGCTGGCAACACATAGGCTGAGAAGAAGGTTCATGTGTTAAAAATTAATTCATATAGTGATTGTTGAGTGTGTAGGCGTTTGTTGTGCTCACTGCTGTTCAAAAAGGCTTTGCAAATTGCCTTCTGTTTCAGAGAAAGATTAGTTTGCCTTTACTTCAGTATGGATTCTGTTGTATCATAATGGAGAAATTTAATGGCTACTGGAGTAAATGTTTACACTAATATTCACGATTTCAGATATCTCCCAGTACAAATAAAGGTGTGCAATCTGCAATTGCAGAAGCTATTCTTAAAAAAAAAAAAAAAAAAATCTCTGCTTGCTCTGTTGTAAAATACATCTGAGCAAGATTAGGTGTGTAGTATCTTTGTTGTCTTTGGCTCTTTCTGTTTAAACCTCCAGGAAATCTGAAGACTCAAAACTTTGATAGGGGAATTCTCTGAAGTCACAGAAGTGTTGAGTTGAGATTCTCCTTTCTTCTTCCTGCTCACCAGAAGAGACTTCAAAGAAGAATTCCAGTTTTGCAGATTTTGAGTGCCTTCCTAATGGCCAACAACTTGTCTGTCAGCTGTTACCCTGTTTGTCATTTACTGAAAATGTTAAGCACAAAAATACTGTATTTTTTACTGCTGCTACAAGCACCTGATGTAAGTGAACTGTCATTGAAAGAGAGATGTTTTTCTCTTCTGTTTTCCCCACTGAAGGAAGAAGTGGCAACGCCAGCCCTTTTTTTGGGGGGGCTCATTTCTGTTCTTCGCAGGTCTGTGTATTTGGTTTCAGCTTTGCTGCTGCTTTTTAGAGAGTTGGGCCTTTCTTAGATCAATGCTGAGAGATGTGAAAGGAACTTATTGATGCACTCTGGATCTATATGTGCTGTTGGAAAACATGCCAGGTAAACCTATGTTTTCCTGTAAATACTTCTGAGTTTTTTACTGGTTTGCTTATAGAGATAAGTATAAATGGGATTTTAAAATGGATGATGTCCAGTTTCTGTCTCTCTGAAAACCCAAAGGAATTGCATTGGTTGTGTCTTCTCTGATAGGTTCTTCTCAAATGTTTTTTTAAAACCTACTAGTTTGAATGTGTAGTTTTAGAATGGCTTGAACTGAGGTCTCACCTGAATCACAGGTCCATAGCCTTTAACATTGCTCTTTCACAAGAAATTAACAGCCTTTTTTTGTGTTGTTAATGGCTCCTTGGGCAGAGTTGCCAGGAGAGCAGAGGATGTGTAACCTGGATGTTTCCTTAACCTAATTTTTCCTTCCAGTATGTCTGTGATGCAGAAGTACAGCAGTCCACAGATCTGCATAGATGCAATGTGTCAAGAGGGATCTACTGGACACTTCTTTTCTAGAAATTGCCCAAAGTCAAACCGTCTGCCAGTGAGGAGCGTTCAGGAGTCTCATATCAACTCTTAACCTCTCTTAACTTGACCGTTTTTTTCTGGAAGCTGAACAGAAAAGTAAAATGAAGATCTCAGACGGTGCTGTAATACCCATATGCTGACAATTTCGTATTCATTGACTGGTGAGGAACATGTGGCAAGGTAATGTTTTTGCTGTAAATAATACTTATATCCAGCTTGCTGTCAATGAAGAGAGGAGGCAGTGGGCAGGTGCAATATCTGTGAAGAAAGAGACATGTAGTATTAAATGGAAGAATAAATAAAAATCTATACTGATGTACTCAGAAATGATTGAAACTGATACTGCATAAACTAGCGTGCGTTCCACACCAAGTATGTCACTCAACCAGCTTATACAAGTTTGATTTTTCTGAGGGAAAGATGTCTGGACTTGTCCCATTCTGGTTTCCCTTAAGCAGCCTGTTCACTCAAGTTGCTCCAATGGCTTGTGCTGGTTTAGTGGGGGGCGGGGGAGTTGCATGCAAGCAACATGGTGATGTACAAGGTTGTTTTGCTTGTGACTGAAATACAAGATTTGAATCCAGGGGTTTGGAGCAGAAAAGCTTCAATGCCAAGCTCATCAGACCAGATGAGTGTATTGCTGCCTGCTGTTGCTTCAACAGACTTCAAGCTTCAATCCACTCACCTGTGTCAGCTCATGGGAGAGTGGTTCAGCTGGAAATGTATAAACAGAAAAGCCCTCTTTTTTTTAAGAGGGGAAAAAACACAGGAATCAAGTCACTTGAAGTCAGAAATTTGACCATACATACCTTGTCTCATACAGTCTGTCTTCAAGACCTGATACAAGTTTTTGTCCAACTATTGCTTGACCACTAAATAAATTCCACAGTATTGCTAAAGGCAGTTAAATTGAGGTTTTAATGGGTTTTTGAATGGTTTGTTTTGTATTAAGTTGAGGGCAAATTGGATATAACCAGCTTGCAAGGGAGGTCCTCTTGGGACAGTCTTAACAGAATAACAGGGAAAGCCAAGTTTTAAGTAACATAACATCAGCCTCTTCACTTACGAATGTTGTTTGTATCAGGCTCTGAGCTCTTTGCTCTTGTGTGTGAAATTTCAAGGCTGGAAGCAGAGCCATAGTTGTGTAGTCTTGCTGACTGAAAGATGTGATGGCTAGAAGTATTTAAAAGGGGGAGGGGAAGAGTGCCCTGATACTCCAGTACCTAATGTAGAAACAGTACTGTCGCCTTTATGCTTTAATGCAAGGTCACCTCTGAGATTTCTTAATTGGGTGCACTCTTACTTTCTGTAGCAGTCTGCAGATAAAGTCCTTGTCTTCTAGATAGCAAGTAATAAAACTTTTCCATTTGAAGAGAGAAATGAAAAAGCAGTTTGCTGGCATTTATCGTATATGAGCCTTCTACCTTTTCCTTTTTCTGCCATCAGTCTGTCCTAAAAGCTTTAAAAGGTGGTGTCTCTTTCCTTCTTAGACTCTGAGTTTATGTTTGAAAAGTCCATTTGAAGAATTAATGAACCTTTTTGGTAATGTAATTGTGGTGCATGTCACTTGCCCAAGCCATTTTGTGGTCTAAATTGAAATTCTTTCTTTTATTCATCCTCCCGAGCTGCCTTGTGAGCCTTTTTGTCATTTACATTGGTCATACTTGCGTATTTCCCCAGGTGGGGAAGCTTTCCAAAGGCAGTCTTGCAGAAAATCCCATCCTCTCTGTATCATGAGTTATGCTCCTTGAGTCAAAAGGCGTGAAATTGGGTATTGACCGGGGAAGGGGGGGAGGGGAGGGGGCGGGGCAGGTTCTATTAAAATAATAATAGTAATAAAAAAATCTGGGACTGCCTGCAGTATTCAAGTGTAATTCTGGGAGGAACTGGCTTAATAAACTGAATGGGTAAGAATAGAATTATGAGGTAAAAGGCATAAGTCTGTTATGTGATGCTCCTTATTCTTACTTAGAGCTTTTGTTTAACATGAAGCAAAGTAATTCATTGAACAGCCTGTCAGAGAAGGTTCTAAGTACATCACTCAGCTTCTCCATACTGTCTTTTGCTGGTTTTTTAAGTGGTACAGAAGCTTAACACGTAGTTGAGTACTAGTGAAAGAGTTATGTGAATACATTTATAAAGTCATAAGAGGTTTCAGATGTTTATTAAATTTGCTGCAGAGCTACAGCTGAGGATGTAATGCTAGACAGGGAGGTGAGTAAATGGAAATGCAGGAGTTAAGCAGGTCAGTCATCTTGCCACATCAGGACTGTTAATCTCTTCCAAGATATTTCCTAATTTCAGTTCACTCAGAGACCACCAATTGTGATCAACCGTAACCACTCTTCTGAAATCCATTTTTAGCCCATCTTAACAATTGGTCAATCCAGACTGGTCCCAGCTGAGTTGCTGGAGAGAGTTGGCTTGTTCTCATGTGGTCTAGACTTTGTGTCTTGTTTTTGTTGCTGTTAACTAGTATAGCCTGATTTTTTTTTTCTCTTTCCTCATGCAGATGCCTTTTTGGATGCTTATCTGCACTTGTGCAACAAGAGTGTCATCACTGCATGCCTTGGAACATCGTAGGCGTAGGAGTCAGGGGCTTGAAAGGATTAGGCACTGGCAGTAGACTTTGTCAGTGCCTTGGACTAGAACATGCTAATTTGTACGATGCATGCAAATAGAATAAACATGGAAGAGAAGTCCTAAAATGTTGAAGTCATTTCCATACAAAGGTATGTTTGTCTTTGGGTTAGAATCCTTTAAATTATGTGGTGTAGGGAGAGAGAAGGTCTGGCATGACCTGCTGCCATTTCTCTTTTCTCATAGCAGCAATGTATCAGCATGGCGTGGTCTGATGATGTAGGTGAAGCATTTATTCAAACCACTTGGAACCCAAATACATTTGCAGATCACAGTCTCCAGGCTGGCTGGCTGACTTTGTTTATTGCACAGTTTCTTTAAAAAAAAGTAAACCTAGCACCTCTTACGTATTTAGACTGGGAGATTATCATCTCTGTTTTGGATTTGGTTTTGATGTCAATTGACACTTCATAATGTATTGCTGTTAGCAACTTAAGCAATCCTGAATGTTGCTGTAATACAGAATCACCCAAACAAAAGTCACCCAATAAGGAAACAGTGCAGCTGGTTGAGAAATTGTGGAAGTGATAGTGTTTTGAAATGACTGTGAGGAAAAAAAAAAAACACCACCACAAAACCTAATTCTTTTGGGGTATAGCCTGGAATGCATTCTGTGTGTTAGATTGCAGGAGATAATGCAGCATAAGCATGAAAAACAAGCATGTTACTTCAGTTACATGTGTAAATATTGATGCCATGTTTTAATGTGTAATGATCTAAAATAGTTTTGGTCTTAAATGTAACATTGTTTTAACTGCGTGAGGTTTAAACGTTGCAGAGAGATGACCTACTTCCTCTAATTTTTTTGTGTGTGTGTGTTGTGGTAGTGTTTCATAGGCCTAAACTTTATGAGATGCGCCGTTTCATGGCTATGCTGAGCAAGTATTGTTCTCTGCACAACTTCAGGTGATGTATCTTGTAGAAAAACTGAAATGAGGTAGCTGAGAGTAAATGAAGAAGGAAAAAAATAGCTATTTGAAGTAGCTTTAAAAAAAAGATTGTTTTCTTCATCATAAGGTTTTTAGCAATTCCTTTTTGCATTTTAACTTGATTTGTAAAGCATGTAGAAAAGATTGTAAATTTTTATACAAGGTTTTGTGTCTTTGACTCTCTGGAAATATGTTACTTTTGGTGAAGGACTCTAATTTAATTACTTTCTTAAATGGTTTTTGCCCTCACCAGCTGACAGTTTTTGTGGTTTATTGTGGTCCTTGCAATCCAGTAGCTCATCACCACACTGAGAATTGGTCTTTCCTAGTAGGATTATTGATGAGAATCTGAACTGTGGTAAAGATGTCTCCAGGCTGACCCTGGGGTCCCACATTGATGTACAACAGGAACAGGTGAGGCAGGAAAGACATGGTGCAACTACAGCTTGACTCCATTTTACAGAAGAAGCATCAGCACAGAGATGAAACAGCTTTGCCTGAGAGCTGCCTCAGCTCAGTGCACCTCCGAAACAGAGCTGGAAACTGAACACTGACATTCAGAGACCTAAGTCTATGAATTACAAGCCTGTCTTATGTCATGAGGATTTAGAAAAGAACTGTCACTGGATAAAAGACAGGAGAAGCACTGTGAAGCATTATACTCTTGCTTTGTGGTGATTTTTGCACTGTATGTTCTCTTCCTCATCTGTTTACTCTCACCACCTCCCACATCATCGCTTCAATCCTTCTTGCTCCTACAGACCTTGTGGCTGAGGTTCCCTGGAAATACCTGAGGAGCAATTGGGTTGTGTAAGCAGTAGTGTTCTCCTCAGGCTTTTTGACAGCAGAACTTCAGAGTTAATACTATGAGGCTTCATTTGTTCAGTTAAACTGTTATTTGATGCACACTTGAAGTGCCAGCATCATGCTGTAGCGTTTCTTCCCATGTGTGAACAGTGGCATCACTGAAAAGTGATGGAGTACCCTCTGCTGTAGTCAGGCCATGTTGTGAGCAACCTCCATGGGGTCAGAGCAAAGTAAAACTCCTCGTTGTTCTCTAAACAGCATTGGATGAGAGAAAGAGGAGAGGTCTGGTGCTTCTCTCTAATCTCTTTCATTCCTGCCACAATAACAGCATGTCCTCTGCTGGAGAAGGCAGTCACTGGGATGGATAGGAGCTGTGGATTTCCTGGTCTATAGTAGTCCCTTATGGTAAATTCTCATAAATCAAGAAGTGTGTACCTCAGACGCTGTGGCCAGATTGCAATCCAAACCCTTAGTGCTTGCCTCTTGTTCCAGGCTTAATTAAAGCAGTCTTTTGTTTTACTATATCAGGTTAATCTGGTTGCTGTTTTCCATCATACGTGACCACATTTCTTGGTAGGAGTAGAAACTGTGAAGTGACCCTAAAACTGAATATCACTTTTGTACTTCTAAAATATGGCAGTTGTTACTAAATACTTCTTTTATAGCCCTGAAGAGTGTTTGGTCTTTAGATCATGGAACAGGCCGATGGGAGGAATTTTAATCTGAAAGGTGCCGTGTAGAAGTTTAGCAGAAACATTTAATAAGTGAGGTGATGGGAACATTAAATGTTCATTAATGGTGAAGGTTGCATTTTGAGGTCAGTATTGCATGGACTGGCTACCTGGTGCAGTATCACCATTCAATGTATGAGGAAGTGAATCATCTGGCTTACATATTTAATGCTTAAGAAACTCTGAATGTGAAAGACCTCATGTAGTTCAGCTATGGTGTAAATGTGATCTGCAGCAGTGATTGTGGACTGTGTAGAATTGCAATGGTTTCTACCCACTAGAAATGAATTTCCAGGAAAGCACATGACTTACTTGGTTCAGTTTACTTTTGCTAATAGAAAGAAACTGAGAGCTTTCATCAGCAACAGCAAGTTTTGCATTGAGTGAGGATCCTTGTCTCATAGCAGATGTACTTATTTGCATGGGAGTGAGCTAATTTCCAATGATCTGCACAGAATGGGTTCACCTAATTCAGCTACTATGTGCCATTTCCTGCTGAGAAGTGTAGAGGAAGCTGAAATTGTTTGCTGTGCGAACACAGAGGAAGGACAACAGGTATATGTGGAGAGCTTGGCCGAGTATGTTTAAGCATCTTGGTCTGGTGGGATCACTTCTGATAGAATGACAAGTTGCCTCTTAAAGCTGTTTAATGAGAATTCACTATGAAATTTGATATTGTCTGGAAAAAAAATAACCAGCTTTCCCATGGCTTGGTCTTCAGGTGAGAAAATAGTCTTCCTTATAACCCACAAGACAGGATATGAGATGCTAGATTTTTGTAAGGAGTGTGTGATACTTTTGTATCACTGAGGAGTTGCAATTATCTATGCAGAAGATTATCAGTCGTATCAGTTGCTGTGTTTCAGCTACAGTGGACTCTGCTAGGATTGTAGAATGGGTAACTGTTTTTAGTGGTGATGAGACCCAAAGTTTAACCTGAAAGGTTAAAGTGCCTTTTCAGGGTAATGTTCACCTAGGTGGAATTTGGTTTGCCTTTTTCTGGGTAACCAAGGCAGAAGCTTGGTTATGTTGAAAGCCCAGCTTTCAAAACATACTATATCTGAATTTCACTGGTTGGAAACAAAAATAATTTGTTTGGTTCTTGTTCTTTTGGAGTGTGGAAGTAATGGCCAGCTTTTCCTCTAGGATGAGTCACTGAAACACCCCTGCCCCCTTTTATGGTGGCATTCTGGCAGCCCCTTGTTGGAGAAGCCACCCAGGAAAGGAAATGCTCTGCCTTTAAGTGAGAGTGGTGTGGCCAGTACAGAAGTTTGTGCTTTGTGGCCAAGTGGCCTTCCTCTTTTATGTTCACTGTAATCTTCCACTGCTGTTTTCCATTGCCAACACTAGCTGTTTAGGGATCAGCATCAGGAATATCTTAAACATTACCCAAATTTTAAGTAATTTCCAGTTCTCGTCCCTGGTATGCTATGTGTGGTGTTTCAGTGGACTTACCTCAAAGGACAGATGAGGTTTTTGAGCAGAATTTAGCTGCGAACTCCAGGAAAAAAAAAAAAAAAAAAAAGTTGGTGAATTTTCATGTAACAATAAAGGTGCAGATGTAGTTTGATACTGTTCTTGTCAAAATAAATGTGACAACCAGTGGGTCATCAAAGAGAGTTCCAACTCATTAAGGCTGTTAGCCTGGGGTGCTGCTAAACAGGAACTGATTTAAAAAAAAACAGATATCAGAGATTCATTTTACAAGTTTGGCTTGAATTTTAATTGCACTGCTTCCTGTGTTGGTTAAGAAAATGAATGTTTAGCAGAGTAAAGACTGGTAGCTCTAGAGAAAAAGTCTTGATGCAGGATCCTGCTCCCACCGGCAGTGCTTTTGGAAGACACAAGGTGGCAGTCAGGGAAGGTCTGCACCCAGTGGAAGGCTAGCCACCAGTAATCAGGAAACAGGCATTTTGGAGAGGTTTTTGGCTTTTCTTTCACATTTTGGTTCTGAATGACTCAGTCTAGTTTGACAGTTCCAGGAGACAGGCTGAGGCCATGCCACTTGCAAAATGCCATCCGCTGCCACCCTGCTTGCTATGCTGGTACATCAGCCCAGCAACAGATGTGAAGTGTGGGCTGCAAATTTCACAGGGATTGTGGTTTCTAGTGAGCCCTGAAATCTGGCAGGGTAGTGAAGTCTAGCACACGTGTTACAGCCTGGCCATCCTTCTAGACACTCTTTAGCACCCTCCCTGTGTTGTCTCAAGGGCTGTTGCCCAGCTTGCTCTTGTGCTCTCAAAGCTGCTGCACCACCTGGTGATAGGTGATCATGGAGCTGATGGTTTGATGTTACTGGGCTGGAGGGTTAATGACTTTCTCCGTTGAATACTTTAAGGCTGGAAAGCGTGCAAGGGGAATTTTAGTTCTGAAGGCTGTATGTGAACATGTCTGTGTTGCCAGGCTTGAAGAAATTCAGTCTCTTTAGGCAGAGGCTAAACCCAGAAAGGAAAGGCTGTGTAGCAGGAATACAAAACAGTAATTCAGGGCAAAAGGAACTTGGGAAATTCTCCAGTCTGACCTCCTGCTCTAAGCAGGATCAGCTTTGAGATGGCATCAGGTTGCTCCGGTCTTTATCTGGTTTGGCCTTGAAAACCTTTTAGGACAGGGAGTGAAACATCTCTGGGTAATCTGTTCACTGATTTGTTGGTTGTAATAAATTTGCTTTCTATTTGTTATTATTGTTCATTTAGTTTCTAGCCTTTAGACTCATCTTTCGTGTCTCTGTTTTTACCAATAGAGATAGAAAACGTATTTATGGCTTCTAAGCAAGTTCTGGGGAAGGAGTGGGGATTAACCCGTGCATTTCAAGAGTTTCAAAGTGAAACAAAACAGCATTGCCATTGTGAAGCACCTGGCTTGCATCAGCCTAGAGATCGTGTTCTTGTGGCAGATTTTTCCACTATGTGACAATAATGGTGTAGGCATCGCAGCAGTAGTGTTTGTTTGCAGTGAATATTGTATTGACTTGGCATGTGATGTGATACGTTTGTTGATATTGTCTCCCGCTGGTTTGTTTATGGGGAGTCTTGTTTCATTTTGGCTGCATCATAGTTGTGTCAAGCCTTTCCTTTTATAACCTACTCACTCTTTGTAAGTTACATTAAGGAAATAATAAATAAATGGCAATGGGCTTTCCCTGACTGAAATTTGCTGTTGACCTTAGAGTACCATAAACTACATCTGCAAAAAGCCCCTGCTGGTTTTCCAGGTGGGCTTGAGGAAGCCTCTGAGTGGCTTTTTGTGAGTTAATGTCCGGAGGAGGAGTGGTGGAGATGGTGTGAATGTTAGGTGTTTCGCTACAGGAGCCGGTGATTGCTTGAAGTAGTGGACTTCCTGATTCAGAGGTAAAGAGTGAATCGTGTCTCTTCATAGTTTCAAATTTATTATAAAAGGTACTTTAGCAGCTCGGTGGTGTCTACGGCCCCACGCAAGTGCTGCCTAGACAACTGTTTCCACTGCTTGAGAAAAAGTCCATCTGACGCACCAATGGGAAGTTGGCACTTTCAGTTCAATAAAGCGAACATCTCTGAGTGCAAGTACTCAGCTGAGAATGTTTCAGCTTCTAAGAAGGGTCTGAAAAAGGCTTGAACTTCAAAAGCTTTATTGTCTGAAGGCACAGACTGTTATTGCTCAGCTCGCTCCTGCTGTAGCTCTGGGAATAAGTGTGTAGTTGGTATTTGATTGTTGCAGCAGTCTTGCCTTAGTGCTTGACCTTGCTTTATTTTAAAATCATTATTAAAATGGTGTTTTTCTGTGTTTGCAACGTAACCATGAATTTGGAACATGTAAAAGAAGCTTGCCTGGCTGGTAGTTCAGTGAAGGGACCTTTACACAGACCTGGTTATATACTCATGTTTTACGTATTTTCATAGTATTTGTCTGGTTTGTTCTCTTCACAGAGTTAATATACCTGTCTGTATTTTTTTCTTTAAATTGGCTGTTACTGTGCACCACTGGAAGGTGCCCCTGCAGGGGCTTTTCCTCCTCTATTTTGCTCTAATGGCTGCTTTGTCATGCTCTAAGTGCTTGGGGACCTTTTAATATTAGAGTATTATAGGATTAAATTTCAGCCACCAAATCTCTGATGTCAACCACTCTGTAGTGGGGGAAGCAATGGTGTTATCAGCTTTTCTGATACGGTTTAGAGGGCAGCACTATTTTTGGCCCCATCTTGTTCTCACCTGAGATGTTGGTATCTGAAAACATAACTCTAGAGATGTCAGCATCTGACAAGAGTAGTGAGTATGGATAAGAACTGTTAGTGAAATTAAAATCACCATTTGGGGTATGCATTGTTATGTCTTCTGTCTTGAAATAAAGAAGCTTTTTGGCTTTAGCATAGTTGTGGTTAAAATGATAGACTGAGATGACGCTTCTGCCTTGTTTTTTCTTTGGATAGCAAAAGAGTTAATGGCAATCCCTGGGAATTTTAATCACGACTAATTCAGGTTAGAAGGGACCTCCACAGGTCATCTAGTCCAGGCTCTTGCTACCTTTTGTGATGATTCCTTTGCTGGAGTGGCTCCTAATCCACTTTTTCTCTACTTCAGGTCATGCTGCACTTGAGCAGACTCTGCCCCTACCTTCAGGGAGATCTGAGAGCACACTTTCCCAGCCAAGTAGATGTTTTATACCTTGGTGGGGTTTTTTGTATTATTTTCCCATGTATCAGTGTTTCCTTGCTGCTGAAATACTTCTTGTTGCATTCTGCACACCTTCCATGTTTCACTCCAGATAAGCTTTTATTTTCCTGCCTTCCTATGTGCTCAGGCATTGTCTCCATACTCCTTCTAAGTAGCCTGTCCCCACTTCCATCTCCTGTACACTTCCTATTAGTGTTTGAGCTCAGTCAGGAATTCCCCTTTGGGCGGAGCTGGCCCCCTGCCACGTTTGCTTGACTTCCTGCACATCAGCACGGTCTGTTCTGCTTAAAGTGGTTGTTCTTGGAGATCAGCTGGCCTCCTAGGTCCCTTTGCCTTAGCTCCAGTGGGATCCTGCCTGGCAGTTCCCTGCACAAGTGTAGATCTGCTGTTCTGAAGTGCAAGATCTCTATTCTGCTACCCACCTACCTCACTTTTTTCAGGATGTTTAAATCACCCTCAGGATTGCTGCGACCAAGGCTGTAATCAACTTTCACAGCTTCAACTAGTTCATTAATGAGTAGCAGATTAAGCAGGGGTGCCTTTCCTAATCAACTTGCCTGTAACTTTTATGAAAAAGGTGCCCTTCGGGATAGCTCTCTGGGATTACTTACACCTTCCTTGTTGCCTCCCCAGGCAGATACTGGCATGGTGAAACCCCTTACAGAGAATCATAGAATCATTAAGGTTGGAAAAGACCTCCAGGATCATGGAGTCCAACCTCTGACTGAACACCACCATCAACTAAGCCACCGCACCAAGTGCCACGTTCAGTCATTGCATGAACACTTTGACAAATGGTGACTCCACCACCTCCCTCGGCAGCCTGTTCCAGTGCTTAACCGCCCTTCCAGGGAAGAAACTCTTCCTGATGCCCAAACTGAGCCTCCCTGGCAGACCTTGAGGTTTTGTCCACTTACCCTGTCTCTGAGAGAAACAGGGCCTGCAGTCAAAAGGCTTCTCCTAGCTGCTGACAGCTGATTTCATCAACTTTCTCCTGGTTTTGGTGGCCTGTAGCAGACTCCAATCATGCTATTATGCTTGTTGGTCTCCTCTCTCATCCTGACCCCTAAGCTTTTGATCAGACTGTCACCTATTGCTTTGGAAAGCTCTGCACATTAAGGTCACTTCTTTGCAAAGAACGTGGCCCCAAGGTCTCACTTTTCTCTTTTTACCTTCCTGGAGATGGATCCATCCATCCATCTCAGCAGTGCAATCATGTGAACTATCTCACTATATTTCAACTCTTAAAAATATCACAGCTTTGTACCTGCACATGGATTTCCAATTTCTTCCTTCTTGCAGCATTTTTTTGTGTATAGGCACTTCAGAGATAGCCCATATGATATGCCTGGAGGGTGGGAGAGGGAGAGTCTTGGGAAGAGAGTAGGGATACTGGCTACTATTTGTTCCTTAGTTTTCCTTTTCTGTGGAATGGGTTCTGATGTAACAATGTTAATCTTTTTGTGAAGCAAAGAAGTTGCTCCAGTTGTGTAGGAAATGTCAGGAATGTAATTCCTGGGTACTGTTAAGCCTGTGAAAAAATCTTTCTTAACCCCTTTCTGGCATGAATGAGTGAGCACACAGTAGGAGATGCAGGCATTTCTAATCCTGCTCTTTCATATTCAATTTCTGTGACATAGATTTGTGTACCTGTAGAATGATGCTGGTCTACCTCGTAGGGATTGGTCACTCTATATGACAGTTTTCAAATATTCTAAATTCCAGATTATTTACTTTAATACGTTCTTTCACCTACTTAAATGCACTTGCACAAACACACTTGTTCTGTCTCTATGATAACTTCTGTTCAGCCTTCTTCAAACAGATTTTGCTTTTCTTCAGCATTTTTCCATACAGTGGACTTTGAATGTCCCACAGTGGATTTGAGATTTAGTCCCCAATGGGGAAGAATGGAAGAAACGTCTTTCTTCCTCTCTCCCATGTAAGGGAGCAGAATCAGCTGGCATTGGCCCTGTACTTCCTCCTCTTCTTCTCAGAAGCTGGAAGATTGCAGTTCCCTCCTCCCACATCCTCATCTCTACTCAGATGTGTGTAGCTATTGATGATTAGAATTTTTTTTCATGTCCAGGGTTCTTCAGGTGAATTCCACCCAAGCTATGATAGCTCCAAAACCGACTATCTGAAGAGGAACTATCCTAGAACAATTGTTAGGAGCTCAGTGTGCACTTCCCCTGAGCACTTCTCCATAACTGTGGAAGTTACGATATGCTTGTTGGCTGAGTTGTCTTAGTAACTTCTCCTTGAGGGGATTTTACTGTACGTAGTTTGAGAGACTCTTTCTTAGAGCTACGTTGTGTCCCTGGGCTGTACAGCTGCTGTTAGCAGATTGCTCAGCTTTATTATCTCCTTTACTGTACCTGCCTATATCCAGCAGAGTGTGTCTTGCAAGGGTTGACTGTAGTGAAAACATTGCAATAAAATGGATCAGGGTCTGGTGGCAGCTGTAAAAGCTTGGGATGGAGTGCCGTGCTGTGTCATGTTATTGCATGCAGCCTGTCACTAGGCAGACATGAAGATGGAAACAGAGCAGAGCTTTTCACATGCTTTGACAGGACAGGAATATCTTACTGTAATTTCCTCAGCTTACCACTTATCTAAGGGCATGTATGTTTTGATGAAATTGTAGTTATGGTTTTTTTCTTGTTTCTGTTGTTAAAGATTACCAGAGTAGTGTTTTGGGCTCATTTGCTGATCTGTGGTGTTATGAATGCTCTGTCCTTATCTGTTTGTCCCGTGTTCTGTATGGGCACTGAGGCTTTACATGCAAACCATTGTTTCCTTTCCTCTTCTTTGAGTAATGTTTTTCATCTACTTTATTAAACTACTGGCTCCTTAAAACATGATCTGAGAAGTTACAGCGTACATTAATGGTGACAATATTGTGGTAACAGGGTATTCAGTCCCAAAGTAACTTTAAATACTGAGGTCCATTCAAAGCAGGCTTTGGCTCCATTCATGTGCACACTTACCCTTCCACACGCACTGCTAAGTTAAGCTTTGTCCCCCTCCACTGCCAAGCCAGCTTCACCCTCTGAGCTACACTGCATTCTCTGATCTCCTGGAGCATCAGCTGTGTATTTCATAGCATGTACCTCCACTCCTGCCTGGCACATGGGGGTGCATCTGCTGTGTACCTCTGATCCCACCTGGCACATCGGTCTCTGCAGAGGAGCACAGAGGTAGAGCCTTGCTCTTCAGGGTGCTGCTGCTTTGTCCTGTCTCTTACGATGCCTTGTCAGGGGCCAAGGAAGCACAGCTGCCAGAGAGTATATCTGTGCCATGTAGATGTAGGCCTGAGCTACAGTGGGAGGCCAAAGGAATAAAGAGGCAGCCCAAACCCAGATGGCTTCCCTGCTGCAGGCACAATATACCTGTGCTTCAGCCGTGGTTCAGTTCAGCTCTTCCTCAGTTGAGGCAGATACAAAGCTCCTGTATTTCAGGAGATGAAAGACAGGGTGTACCAGCAAAGGAGGAAGGATTTTTCCTAAGATGTCTTATTTCTCTCTGGCATGCGTCCATGTGGAGAATGTCTAGTGTCCAATGTCTCTTTCACTGCAGCAGTCTTGCCCCAGCTAAGTCTGCTTACACTTCCAGTGAAGCAAGAATCTCCTGGTTTGGATATAGTTATAAAAATGCCGCTATAGCATGGGTGTGAAAGAGCTGAGCTGATGCTTTGCCGAAGAGTCATTTCTTAACCTGGAGTGTGCTTGGGCTTGGAACCCTGGTAACCTTTCAGTGTAATTCATGCTAGTAAACAAGTACCAAAAAAGAAGTGGTCCGATAAGATTGTTTTGTTCTTAGATTGCACTTTTCATATACACATTGATGCTGAGGGCATTCATGACATTTATAAGGTCAACAGGAGGGTAAATAGAGTTAAATGACTTGCTGAAAGCAGTCATCAGTCAGTGTCAGAGCATGGAGCATCCCTGTCTTATCAATGGATTCCTCTTAGTGTTCAAACCAGAGACTCATTTGAACACAGACTAAATAATTTTGTAGCAATAATGAAACACAGAGGTTGCTCATGTATCAAGTTAGCAGTGTCTGTGTTAATACGGGCTAATCATTATTCCTAAGGAGAGTTTTCCTGTTATGAGAAAAACAGGTACTTTTCCTTCTCTCCCCTATAGCTTTGTTGTTTCACTTGGAACAAATGATTTTTTTAAAAGCAGGGGTTACCTTGCTACCATTAACACAGTTGTGAATATGAGTTTAAAACAAAACTTCATGCGATTTAAATACAAAATGTGAATCTATTTAGAACTGCAGTCACTTAACTGAAAGACTATTATGTTCAAAACAGATGTTTAAGAAATGTTTAGTTATGCTGAAAAATGCTCTATGCTTCATTTCTTACAGCATAGATCTGTCACCTGCTTCAGAGGACTTTCTGACTTAGTATTTTGACTTCATTATTTAGGTGAGCTTTTCTTGTTTAATATTTTGAAAATTATGGAGGGAAGCTTTCTCTTAATTTCCAGCAAGCCACTGTTTTGCCTTGGTCAGATGGTCCTGAAACCAATTGATATCTCTCTATTTTTAAGGTTGGATTCTGCTCCAATGCTTAGCAGAACAAGCATAATTTGAAGATTGTTAGGTGCCTGTGGCTTCCAGAAGTGCAGGTATAATTTAAAGCTGGAGTTCAACCTAATGAATGCAGTGTTCTGTGTTTTTTCACTGCTAGAAAATGAATTTGAACTATGGGGCATGTCAGAGGCAAAGGTCAATTCATTGTCATTTAAGAGTCTGATATAAATGCTTTCCCTCTGCTAGCTGATCTCTTTTTGAAATGTTGCCCAGTTTTAAGCGTTAAAACCAAATGAAGCAGATGAGCCATGCTCCCATGTTACATTTTCAAGGTATGTGTCTCTCAGTGACTGCTTTTGAGCTGGAGCAGACACAGAACATCTCTGCTACAGGCAGGGTTGAGGCCAGTCTCTGCTCTTGACCATTTGGCTTCCAGACCCTTGTGGTGATCGCTCGTACTGCTAATGCACAAATGCTATCCCACTAACAATTTCCACACCTCATTTGTCTTCCCTGCTGTGCAGAAGACCTGCTTAAAATAGCAGCATCCCTCAACCACAGTCTGGTTGTGGTGGCCTAACCCTGCAGTCACTCAAACCGCCTTGGTAATTCCAGCACACCGTTCATGCATTGCTTGCTCATCTCAATGGGGCATTCCCATTCATGGCTCCGATGCTGACAGTCAGTGTCTGTCTTTGTTCCTGTCTAGAAGGATTTTCATCCTTGTATGTGGCCCCAGCTCCATGAAGCTGCTGCTAAAGTTCTCATTGGCTTCAGTAGGGTTTGGCATTCCCCAGTTGTTCTTTCCTTTGTGCCTATGTTTGCTCAGCTTGTGTTCAGCTCTGGTTTCATGCTCAGCTCTCCTCTCTAGTTGTTCCTCCTTCATTATTCTCTCCTTAAAAGACGATAAAGGCACAGAAATAGCACTTCATGCAGTCTTCAGAGGGGTTATTTTGTGGTTTCCTGGAGAGTCCAAGCTTGCATCTTGCTTGCTCGTCAGTTTTTTCAGTTTTTTTAGTTTTCTTTTTCTTCTCCTCTCTTCTGAAACTTGTATGCTGAAGGCTCAGCTTCACAGGAAACCATCTTTAACCAAACCACAGCAGCAGAATTATCTCACACCCCCCTCCCCAAAGCCATCTCAAAGATCACATAGGTGGCACAGTTTCACAGCCTTAAGAATTTCAGTGCTTTGCAGTGGGAATGCACATGCTGGGTAGGAAATCCCAAGATGTTCCACTGTCTCTGCCTCAAAAGGGCCAGTGCTCTTAGGCTCAAATCAATTCCTCTTAGTGTGTTGAGGTAGGTGTTTTTTTCTGGCGTGAGGAGAGAAGAGATATTGCTTCTACCTTCCTCAGAGTGAACTCCAAAAGGGCAGGAGTTCTTGTTCAGGTTGTGTGTGTTCTGAAGAGGTCACATGTCGATCATGCTGGGGTTTGATTAGGGTGGACAAAAATTCAGCTGCCATCTGGAACCTTTTTGAAGTTGCCATTTATTGTCTACTGTCATCATCCTTTTCTTTCCCATCCCTGGTGGCTTTTTATTTTTATTAGGATATCAGCTCATCTAACATCAGTGCAGAACTGGGGATTCTTTCCACTTACACTAGTGATGCCCAGCTTTGGGAGTGTGCCAGGGGTCCATAGTCATGTTTTCTATTCATCTTTGTCCTCCACAAGCCTTTATGGCTGGACGGGGTTTTTTTCTCCTGAAAGGTAGTGCTACCTATCAGGCATCCTTTTAACATGCTTCTTCTGGGTTTAGGTAATGCTGTTATATTGGCTAGTAATGTACTGAGCACAAACAAAAGATCACTAAAAATATCCTTCTCAGTAATGGTGAGTTTCATATTTGATTGAACTATTTCATTTTAAATACTACTTTTTAACAAAAAGACATGTATCACTGATGTTGATGGTAACTCTCCATGGGACCAGGAGAAACAAAATTTTGTTTTTTCCCTGTCCCATAGCAAACACAAGTTGTGTTGAATTCACTCTTCAGGCTGTTCAAGGATGGCAGTCACTCATTAGCTCCCTTTCATGGTATAAGGAATCATTGGAGCAAAACCCAAAAGAGGTACCACATTAAGTTAGCAGCAAGTTAGAACTGGATCTAGGAATGATGTAAAAAATGTCCACCCTGACTTGTTCAGAAGTTAACAGGCATCTTTCTTTCCCCCCTGCCTCCCCCCCCCGCCCCTTGCATTCGGGAATATTTGCACAGAAATTACAACATCCTCATGGAACAGTAACAAAACTTTTTCTGATAAAACAATGAGGTTTTAAGAAACTGGCTTTGTGTGACACTCCAGCTTATCCATTGAAAGTCTCTCTTCCTATGCTGTCACATTTGATTAATTTGGTTTTCTCAGAATTTTCGACTTTATCTGAATTTTCCAACTTTCCTCTGATTTATCCAAATTTCACAGTTCCTTTTCTGAACTGATAACACTCTCTCCTTTATTCTCAAGATCTGTGGCGAGTTAGTGGAAGGCCAAATTCTGCTTGTTGTGTTGGCCACATAAGAAACTACTTTTTCTACCCTTTTTAAAATTAGTATTTATTTCCTATAATAAATAATACCTTTTCTATAATCTCTTAAGGCCTGATCACTATGATGTTGCATTTTTTTCTGGTATGCTGAATAAATTATGTTTCCATGAAGGGGTATATTTCCTCTCTTCCAGTGTCTATTTTGTTGTTTCTCCATACCTTCTTGGAACCATGACTTTTTTTCCTCTCATTCCAGGAGATGGGAAGGAAGCTGTGTAGGATTTGCAGGGCTGCCTTTCCTGCTGCTGGTTGTCACAGGCAGAATCTCAGGTGGAGAGGTGGTTTGGTTTGGTTTGCCTTCCCAGGGCAGTAATGAGCAGTGGTAAGCTGTGAGCCCGTGGACAGACCTTGCTGACCTGGAGGATGCCTTTCAGCCCTCACTTTTAGGGGTGGAGCACATTTGGAGGTCAATGTTCTCTACACACAGTGACTGCAACCTCCCCTCTCTCTTGTGTCACCATGGCAGCAGGTAGCAGCTCACCTCTGTGTCATATTTGCTCTGGGGTCTCCACCAGAGTTAGCAGTGTCTTCCACAAGCTCCAAAGTCTCATTCTCTCTTCTGCTGGTATGGAAAAGGACCAAAACAATTGGATTTAACACTTGTGGAGCAAAGAAGCTTAAGAGCTGTGGTGCATGTGAGGAGAGAAAACACATTCTTTCCTATTTTTTTCTCCCCCATCCTTCCCCTTGACTTTTTACAGAGTTGATGGTTGTCACCATGTACATTTCTGTCTTGGACTAGTGGCTCATGCCAGAGTGAAAAAGGAAAGCCTGTGAAAGTATGAGAATCCTGAGGCAGGAGAAAGAAGAGATTTGTGTGGGAGGGTGATTTAATGTAGTGAATGTAGCAGCCGTGGTCTGTCATTTGTTCATGCTTCAGCACTGCCCTGCATCTCTAAAGCCTTCACACCTCTGTCTCTGGGGCTCAGAGAGATGGTCTCAGTGTGATCTCAGAGAGATGATCTGAAGCCTGTTCATGGTTTGTACTTCTGCTGCATGTGGTCCTGCATTTTTGAACAAGCAGTCCCTGGTCACAGAGACTGGACAAGCAGCACTGGAAATCTGTTCAGGAGAGGTGACACAACCTTCATGGCCGTGTGATGGGGCAGACTGGCCACATGACTGCAAGACAATGTCTGGTGCGTGGCAGCTCTGACCGCAGGTAGGTAATTCAGTTTCTGGATGGGGAGACTGGGGGGAAAACCCAGAAGAATTTGAAAATCTGCTTAAAAGGACAAAAACCTCTTGACCCTCTGGCTGCACATTGAACCAGAAAAAAAGCTGTATGTGTAAGAGTTCAAGTAGCAAGCCATGAAAGAGGCTGCTCTGTGAGATGAGAGATTTTTTCTCTTTCTGACGTGAGGTACCAGTGATGAAAGCTGCCAGAGGATGTCGCAGTCAATGACTTAAGGATGGAATTTCCACATTGCTTGTGAGTCCCCTTGGTTATACGGAGTGACGCCAGCCCTTTGGGGTTACATGAATGTTGATGGTTTTGTTACAGCCTTTAACATGCAGGGATTTCGTTTCGAACATTAGCTATCCTACCTTGGGAGCAGATTTGAGTGACATCCCACGTTCCTTTGCAGGAAATGTGAGAAATCCTTTCCTGTTCCTGTATAATCAGAGGAGGGTGGTGAGAGGAGGAGGCTTGGTTAGCTCTCTTAGTGAGTGAAACTGCCCCTGCTATGTTATGTTGCCTTGGTGTGTTTAGAGATGCTCTTTGGAGCACTTGCGGAGGTGCACTTTGTCTTCCAGGAAAGAAGAGCTGTGTATGGCCCTCTGTGTTCCCAGTAACGCTGCTGAATTTTGTTCCTGATTTCTTTGAGCAGACATGAGCACAGCTACTCAGCAGTAGGTAGCAGAGCAGTAACACAAGCAGATGGTATTTCTGCATGAGGTTCCCGGGGATGGTAGTTTGCTTTTTAAAGGTGAACACCTCAAGACTCCCTCCTGCTCTTCTGATTTGCTGTGCAGATGTGTTTGAAGTNAAACAAAAAAACCCCACCCCAACCCTTAGGTTTCCTCAGCCCTAATTTCAGTATTTCGGTTCCTGATGTTATTGGTGCTTTCTCCAGGTCAGTACTGAAATACATCACTTGAGGCGATTCTTCTAATCTCTGGAAGAATTTTTTAACCTATTTATTGCAGACATAGTATATGTCAGTTTAAGTAACATGGAGGCATTATGGTATTGAAGTGACTAATGGGATTCTAGTGCTGCACTTTCATTCCTGGGATGGTTTGAAAACCCATGATCAAATAAAAGTTAAGCTGGATGGGGTGAGAGCAAGCTCCATTTCAGCAAGTTTCTGTGACGAGGAAAGTTTAGAAACACAATGTTCTAGGAAAAGATTGTAGCTGCAGCAGTAAACACTTTTGTCTGTCCCCCCAGGTTTCATGATAAATATGTGTGTTCTATGCTCATGCACGTGCATGGCTGCTTGCAAATCTTGTTTGAATAAATTAAAGTGTTTGTTGTGCTTTCCCAGGCAGCTGGTTGCCCTCAGGCTGTCATTAACAAAGGAGCTTCTTGGCTTCCTGTGCCATGTCCTGGCTGTCACAGCAGGCTGGGTGTGATGAAATGAGGGAATTTCAGTGAGCTGAAGAAGGAAGTGAACGTTCCGTGCGCCTGCGTGTCATGGTCAAAAGTACCCGGGTAAAACTGGTGGGGTGAAGTGAGGGCATGTTTAGACAACTGCAGAAAGCAGCTCCTTTTCTCAAAAAAATAGATGCAAAATCCCTGGATTTTCAACAGTCAAAATATCCAGTGGTGGAGTTCTGTGAACCCAACAGCTGTGGTGTCTGTGTGCTTTTTGGTTAAAGTTCACTGTGAAGCAAAAGCCATGTTATACAGCTAGCAGGTGGTTAACCAAAGGGAATTTCACTTTGCTGCAGAGGTGGAAAACCATAATATGTGTGTTTTCCTCCAGGTTATTCAGTGGGCATTCACAGAAAAAATCCTGGGGGTGGAGGATGTGGGGAACATACTAAAAATTTCAGGTTTAGGTCTCTCTAGTCCATTCAGAGACTCTGTAACAGCTGTGTTAAATGGGTGGAGAGGGATGTGTTGTGCCACAGGTATCTTTGAGCTGTTCTGTCTTTTTTTTAGAGATATCGAGATGTGCAATTGGCCAGAGAAGTGGTGGGTGCCCCCTCCTTCAGGCTGTTCAAGGCTGGATGGGGCTTTCAGCAACCTGGTCTAGTGGAAGGTGTCCCTGCCTGTGGCAGGCGGTTTGGAACTGTGTGGTCTTTAAGATCTCTTGCAACCCAAACCATACAATAACCAGACTGTAGTCAAAGTATACTGGTTGTACAGGGCACTACTTCCAAGCACCTTCACCAAAGCATGTGTTTAGAGTAAAGCTATTACAGTTAATTCCTCAGAAAAGTCCCTTTTAAAAGCAGTGGTACAAAACTGGAGATTTTGGACTCCTTGCTTTGTGCTGATAGTGCCAGGAACCACTCTGCTGAGTGGCAAACACTAAGCAAAATGTTTCTTCTGCTGAACAGGCTAGCTGAAGGTGGTCTGCAATAAAGAAAATCTAACTGGTAATTTTTCAGGTCTTGGGTTGTTTCTAATATGTATTAGAATTCTTGGAGGGATTTTAAAGGAAGGAGGAAAAGTAGATGAATGGCTGGAAACCAACTGTTTCTGCTTGCTTTGTAACATAGGGATGTCTGTCCTTTCAGTTGGATTGGACCTTTTGGTGTGTTTTACGGAAATAAGCTGGGTAAAGAGGCCTCTGGATCCAGAAGAGCATTACACAATTTTGGACACCTCATAATTTCAGTGTGTCCTTCAGGTAGCTGGGCTGTAGTGGTGTTACATGAGTACCAGCAGATAATTTACAGTCATCAAAATGAATTGCATCATCTACTAATCTGGTTTCTTATCTCTCATATGTCAGTTTCCCAGATAGAGCTAGAATGAACAGGACTAAAATCAATTATACAAACCCCCTGGCCAAGACAGAATTTCTGTAGGAATCTCCTAGAGCAAGAAGAGGCACAGAGTTTTGTTCCCTTTCTGTGTGCGCCAGAATATAAGAACTGATAAAGAATCTAAGAGAAGTCTCTGACAGAGGGCAGTGATGAATACTGTACTGATGAGTGTGTATTTGTTCTTTTTCTAATTTTATTTCCTTGAGGATTACCTGTTGGCTTTCATCACTTAGTGATTTAGACTTCCTGAGCCAGATGCTGTTGTCCACACTCGTGCTTAAAAGTAAATAGACCTTTCTTCCTTCACTTCATCTGATCATTTTTGAACCCATTTATCCTTTTGCATCCAAAATATCCCATGGCAGTGAGTTCCCAAGTCTGATTATACCTTTTGATATGAAATGACCTTTTGGTTTGGGTTTGTTTGGGGATTTCTTTTCACTTGATACTGAATTGCTGCATTATGAAAAGCAGCACGTACTAATCTTCCCTTCACCACATTGCTCGCTCCTGATTTGATAAACTTCACCAATCAGTCCTTTTTCTTCCTTCTGCTTAGGAAGTTTCTTAACTTCTTCCTGCTTCCTTTTACTTAAGAAGTTTGAGCTTATTTAATCTTTCCTTGGATGAAAGCCTTTCTGTATCTCTCTATTTGGTTCCCTTCCTATGTATTTTGTATGTTGTCTTTATGTAATTTATTGGAAGGCAACCCAAGCTGTAAGTGGTGATGAGATATGGATTTATAAGTTAGCACAATGTCTTTGGTTTCTCTCTCTGATTCCCAGCTTCTTTCTGTCTTTTGTCTTTTGTGGCACCTGATCCCTGTCCTGGTTTGTTCAGGGAGCTTAAAACTAACCTGCATACGGCCAAGGACTTAATGTTTCCCAAATGACTCACAGGAGATCCTCTGCCTATAAGCACCAACTCAGACTGTGTTTGGAGTGGTGTGCCAATCCATATCAGTCTGGGATCTGTGATTTTTACAGAAGGTGACTAGCCAAAGAGGGAGAGGATGGATTTATATTGTTTTAAGTTATGATTACTGGTCCTCTCCAAGTTCCATGCCTGTTTTCCCTCTTTCTCTGTCTCCTCTCCCAAATGACACAACTCTAAGAAACGGAAAGGAAAATCTTCCTGAAAATTGTTTTTGTTTCTTTTCTGATTCCAAAGGAAAACACCCAAGCTCTGCTTCAGAATATCAGTAATTCCCAGTATTACAAAAGCAAATCCCTTTCTTCTTCTGATTATAAGAAGAGGAGCTGAAACAAAACAGGAGACTGATCCTGACAGTTCAATCTGTGTTGCGTGCACGGAATTCAATTTCAAAAACCTTCCGAAAATTACACTTAAGGAATGGAAAGTGCTGTGAGTTTTGCAGCAACTAAGGAGTTTCATCATTGGCTTTCCTAGTTTGAACTATTTTTGGGGTTTGGGGAACATAGAAGCAAAAATAAACTTTAAAGGTCAATGATCTGTGCTGATATAATTGATCCTATGAAAACTTTAGACACCAGGTCTCTTTTCAAGTGTACTGGAAGGTCCACATGTATGCTAAGAAAGGTAGGTGTTCAGGAGGGCTCTGGAAGGAGTTACAAGAAAATTACTTCAGTACTGTTGTTGAAGCTTTTAATTAATTTTTTTAAATAAACTTAAGATGTTTTGAAGCACTAGTCTTACTCTGAAACAGCTGTTCTTTTTCTTTTTGGAAGAATTGGAAGGGAAATTTAAGTAATTTTTCAGCCTTACCACGAGTAAAGCCAGTTCTGCTGTCCCAGAGAGATGGCACAGGCTGCGTTTATTATGTGGAAAAGGATAAAATACTGTTTCAGACCAAACTGAAGTGGAGGGATAGCTGTTTTCACAGAATCACAGAGTCAAGTAGGTTGGAAAAGACCTCTGAGATCGGGTCCATGACCGAGCACCACTATGTCAACCGGATCATGGCACTGAGTGCCACATCCAGTCTTAAGCACCTCCAGGGATGGTGACTCCACCACCTCCCTGGGCAGCCCGTTCCAATGTCTAATCGCCCTTTCTGTGAAGAAATTCCTCCTAATGTCCAACCTAAACCTCCCCTGGTGCCGCTTAAGGCTGTGTCCTCTTGTCCTGTCGTTGTCTACCTGGGAGAACAGGCCGACCCCCACCTGGCTACAACCTCCTTTCCGGCAGTTGTAAGAGAGTGATGAGGCCCCTATGAGCCTCCTTTTTCCAGGCTGAACACCCCCAGCTCCCTCAGCTGCTCCTCATCAGACTTGTGCTCCCAACCCTTCACCAGCTCCATTGCCCTTCTCTGGACTCAAGTCTGGGCTTCTATTCAAGGTGTTAGTTCATCTAGTGGAGGATATCATCTTCCTATAACCCTTGTCCTGAAATAATATCAAAGATGACATCAGACTTTAGTCTGGTGTTTAACTTCCATTTCTGCTGGACTCTATTACCCTCCAGCCCTTCTGCTGTATCTCTGTGTGGAGTCGTATTGTATTTGGCAATGCAAAGCCAGTGTTCTTCTGTTTCACTTTATTTTTATTCTTTTCCTCTGAGATTTTACCTGGCATTCCTCTCATTGTTATCAGACAAAATCCCCTTGGTTTTCTGCCTTTTATGTTGACCTCCAGCCCTTTTTATTTACTTTTCTGAGCCCTTGCAAGTGTTCTCTTTTCTATCAGAAGAGACAGCCCTGTGGCAGATGTCTCCTGATTTTGGGTACATGATACCTCTGCTATTGAAGCCAGAGCACCCGACTGCAGCCAGAGGTACCTCCCCTTAGCTGGGAAGTGGCTGTAGCAGTGTATCTGCAGCACCCTGGCCGTTCCCTGCTCCCACAGCCACCTCCACCTTGCAGGGATACGTTGCAGGGAAGCAGGAGGTGAAGCCAGATGTGCAGTACTCACCAGCGCTGTCAAAGACAGGATTGCTTTCTCAGCCTTCCTTCCGCGTCAGCACTCCCACTCATCTTTTTGTCCATAAATTCAGTACCTTTCTATGCTGTCTTTATATGGCAATGCTTGGCACTCTTTTAGCAGCACCAGGTTGGACAAGCTGGGGTTACTGTGACGCTCCAAAGCTGGCCCATATTCTGCTGCTGCAGACCTGCCTGCATCCTGCTGCACGCTGACCCATTTCACCCACATTGTGGGCGGTGAAGCCCCGTCACTGCTCTGCTGGAGCTGCTGAGCAGTCCCTGGCAGTGGAGGCTTCTTGGATGTCACTCCAGTCTCAGCTGTGTTTTAACGCAGCAGTAGGAGCTTTAAGCACTATGAAACTCTTATTAAAGCCTGCTGCTGTGAGGCTGACATCTAGAAAAAGGAGCCTGAGAAATTGGTTCTTGCATTAAAAATCCAAGAACTTTGTTCACTGGGACCAGGGATTTTTTATTACAGATAGAGGGGTGGCACAGGGAGTGTACTCTTTTTTTTTTTTTTTTCCCCCATTGTAGTTTCCAATTGTTTTGTGTTAGTCACTGGTGCTGATTAAAGCCCAGCCCAGATTAAATACATTGAGATGACTCCATTACCACTGTGTCAAGGAGCAGGAAGGTATAAACTGATCAAATGACACAATCACTGAGTCCAACAATGGGAGCCCGTATTTCAGTCATCCCTAAGGTGGTGGTGCTTAGTGGAAAGGCTTGTGCAGGAGCCAAGAAAAAAAGGAACAAAAGGTTAAGCCTGGAAGGGTGGAGAAGGGAGGAGGTGGGCATAAAGAGGAGCTGAAGAGCTGGCAAAGGGGTTTCAGCTTCTTCTAAATGTGCGGTTTCATGAGAGCACAACTTGGATCTGTGTAGCTGAAGGTTTTAGGAAGCTGGAAGAATCATGGCTTTTGTAATTTCTCTGGTCCTGACTAGTGTAATTGGGATGCAGAATTTTTTGTCTGTCTTTTGTGTCCTTAGATTAGAGGATGCATGCAAGTGATGCAGCTCTCAGACATGCACTTCACAGAACCAAGTAATTTCTGTGGAACGAGGTAATTTCCAAACAAAGATATTTGAGGAATCAATGAAAGCAGGATGAGATGTTTGAAAGAATTGAAAATACCTGGCCTGGAGATAGCTGGGAGTTTTGAAAAGCTGGTGTTTTTGGAGCAAGCTAACTTAGCAGAACCAAAAAACTCTTATTGAAATTCAGCCTCAGTTGAACTGTTATCTATCTTTCTTATCTACCAGGGGAGATAAGAAAGAGCCTGTGTGAACCAGAAGGTCAAGGTTAAGAGTGGGCCCATCTGCGGGTCAGATGAGTCAGTTTCAGGTCTCCTTCCAGACAGTCTGCTGAGCCTCTGTCAGGATTTCTGTGTGTAGTGGAAAAACTTCATGAGGACAGAATGGAAGAGGCATCCCTGAACAGCCTGTCTCTTAGAGCATTGCCCTGCAGCAGGAAGGGTTCCTGTCGTACCACCAGATGTAGATGCACACATCTTCATGATTTAATCAAATATACACTCTCCTGCTACATATACGTTCATGGATTTTGGAGATTCTTTGCAGGCAATGTAGTGAGCAGCTGTGGTAGGGGGTGCACGGCACTGTTTCTCTTTGGTTTGTTGCAAAAGTACTGCATGATGCGTGCTGTGTCTGAGCAGGGTAGGTTGTCAGGAGGCAGCTGCTGGTGCATATGTTCCTCAGTTCCTCATGTGGTCCTCCCAGTGGGGGGAGGGATTGCTCCATCCCTGGGAATACCTGTGCTTGGCCTGGAGATGGTCCCACAGAGCAGGGCAGGGCTGCCAGCTGCCAGAGAGCTGCAGCAGGCTCCACAGGCTGCAAAGGCTCCTTGTAGGAGGGCAGTACACAGCACAGTGGCAGGAAAACAGGCTAAAGGTTTTTGTTAGGGACCAACTGGACACTGCATGGAGTTTTCTAATCAGGGTAGTCAGGGAAACAAATGAAACTTGCTGTACTGAAAAGACTGGAGACAGGCTGCATGGTTTCCTTGCCTCGTGCAATGATGTAGCCAGACTTCCCTCAATCTTCTGCTCTGCTGTCATATTTTATACTATTCTGTTGAAGTCCTGTGGCTCTTAGTCCCATTCTGTTATTATTACTATTTTTTCTTTGTGTTTTTCTTGATGTACAATTTTCAAAGCACAGTGCGCTACTTCAGCTGCGCTTCGTTAACCCCAAGCGGAGCAGAGGGCTTTCTTCTCATCCAGCTGACAGCTCTTCTCTTTATCCTCTGCACTTTCATGTCTGGCTTATTCATGGCAGCCTGTGGCTCAATCCAGCCTCTGATACTTTTTTGAGGAATTAGCCCATTAGTGATTCCTTGTCATATATTTGTGCAGTTTGTTGTCCTCAAGCAATGTAAATTTGTATTTGTACTTGCTGAATTGCCAGCTTTTTCAAAACCATCTATTTGCCAAAGCCATTTTGTTTCATTTTGCCTGTGCACCGGTTCCTTATTTACATTTGGGATCTGCCTGTGTATTTAATACATCTTCTCTGTCCCATCCTCAAGCAGTAGTGTAAATGTCTCATTGTTATGTCAGGAGTAATGTTTAAGGAGCCTTGCTGGTATATTCTCCCGCATCAGCTTTTGCACCCCTGAAGATAATGGTTTTCAGAGTTTACTTATTGAAATGTCATATGAAAAAGGCATTGAAACTCTCATTATCTTTCACAATATCTACTGTTTTTCTTCTGTTCACCACGGCTGTTGTTATGCTGAAAAAGGCAGAAAGAGTCAGCAGTTCATCCGTGAGTAGCAGCCAACATGGATTTGTCAAGGATAAATCATATCCTTATTGTCAGGTAGGCACTTAAAAATCATCTGCTTGTTCCTTTGAGGGGAAATTGAAGTTAGTTTGTTTTCATTTTTAAGATGTTTGTCCTTTCTGGGCTCTTGGAATTTTATCCATTACTTCCCAAACAAGATTGAGTCTCTTTGGGAATTTAAAAAATTCATCCAGATTTTTTTTATTACAAACTTTTCAATGATTAACAGCAACCTAGTTACTTTGAAAAACCTAGTGTATCTCATGAATCCCTTGTTTAAATTCATGGTCCCTTGTTATCACTTGTGTTTGTGTTTTCTGCTCTGTTACAGCTGGCTTTGGTAAGAACAGCAAGAACTCTGCACTTCTATCAAATTTCAGTCCTTTTGTGTCGGTCAGAGTCCATGTCCTTCCTTTTGTTTTCCTCTTTCAGTTTAATATCAGTGTCCTAAATGCCGTATGGACACATGTAAGTTTCAGAAGGACATGCTGAAGTTTGATGTCATTATATGCAGATTTACTGTCATATTAAGATCAGAAATGCAGTCATGTCAGCAGTGAGTCAATGTCCTTTTCTTCGCTTTACGTACTAGCAATTCAGGTCCTGACTTAGAAACTTAGGAAGTGTTTTGTGCTTGGTCCTGTTCTAGTTCTTCAGTAGATGTAGATCAGCATCTCAGGACAGCCCTCATGCAGGTCACATTTGTGATGTACTCGCAAACTCATGGGAGAGTTTCAAAAATGGTTGCTTGGTTTTAGTCAGTGCTGCTGTTGCCTCACCTTTGTGAGCACTGGAGCAGCATCAGTGTTGTAAGACAGAGGAGGGAATGCTCCAAGCACTGGCAATGAGTGTGAGGGATTTCTGTGGTATCGCGCCGTAGTTTTGTGCGCGGTCTGGTGAGATTCGTAGTCTCCACAAAATGGGAGAGCAGCTACAAAGAAAGAGGTTTAGAAATCTCATCCAATTGAGCCATTAGGAAATCAGACACGAAAAAAGAATAGAAACAGTTGCTGTACCCCAGGCTTGCCATAAAACCTGCACAAGCTGCAAAAAAAAACCAGATGTCACAGACCATGAAGTCAGGAAAGAAGGGATAGCTCTGATCGACATTCAGCCAGGCAAGGGAGACAGTCTAATGTATGTATAGTGAAACTGTTCTATCAGGATTTTAACTTGCTGTGATTTAGGGGACCCTAGCTATGAAATAGATTCTTGCATTAGACCTCTCAGGTTTTCAAGGCTCTCTTGCTTTCTACCAGTCTGTTAGCTGAGTTTTCAAAACAAGCCTGTGCATTTGAATTGAGGAATTTCTATAGTCTGCCAAAATTAAGTGGAAGATTTCTTTCCTTCCTCTTCACCCTCCATCCCTGCCAACAATGGACTATGTAATCTTTCTTATAAACACTTTCAGAAGGGCTTGTTTTAAAAGCCATGCTAAATGTGCAGTTTTTCTGATTATTCAGCACTAATTCTGAGATAAGGGTCTTTGTCTGGTGTTTTAGCTGAGGTTTTAGGTGTCTCTCCTGTACCTTTGTGGGGTATTTATTTACTTGTAGAACTTGAATACTTTAAATGTGATAGTTAATAGATAAAATATATTAAATCCCTTTCAAGATTTGGGTCAGAGAGGAGGGGCAGGAGAAAAACAGACTCGTTTTTCCCTTGCTTGGCCAGTGCCAAATAGTTCAAGCTCAGGCTGACCCACGGGTCTTGGCAAGCAAGTTGAACATGAGCCAGTGGTGTGTGCCTTGTACTAAAGTTGGCAGCTGTTGGGCAGAGCACTGCCACCCGCTCAAGGGAGAAGATCCTTCCCCTCTGCTCAGCACCGGTGAGGCACATCTGGACCGGTCTGGTTCTGGACTCCCCAGTATGAGACAGACATGGAGAAAGTCCAGCGAAGGACCACCAGGATGGTTCAGGCCTTGGAGCATCTGTCAAACAAGGAGAGGTGAGAGCTGGGACTGCCCAACCTGTAGAAGAGAAGACTCAGGGGGATCTTCCAAATGTGTATAAATACCTGATGTGGGGGTAGTATAGAAGATAGATCCAGACTTTTCTCTGTGCTATCCAGTGACAAAACGAGAGCAAGGGGGCACAAGTTGAAATACAAAATTCCATTTAAACATAAGGAAAACCTTTTCTACTGTGAGGGTGATTGAGCCAGGAGTAGGTTGCATAGAGAAGTTGTGGACTCTTCGTCCTTGAGATCGTTAAAACCTGAACTGGCCACAGCCCCAGGCAGCCTGCTCTAGCTGACCCTGCTTTGAGTAGGGGTTGTTGGACTACATGATCTTCAGGCCTTCCTCTTCCCAAGCTCAACTATTCTGTGCATTTTGAAAACTTTCCATTGACTGTGGCAGTCATACATTTGGCTTAGGCAAATTATTCATGCCTAGACCTGTTGTCTTCGTTCAGAAGTTCCAGTAAGTTTCTTTCTGCGTTTCCTTTAGGTACTGGCTCCATGCCCTTGTCCTTTTCTCTGAAGTACTCTTGCATGCATGCAGAATTTTCCATTATAGATTTAATGGATGCTTAAAAGCTATTCTACTGGTTTTTCATTTCCTAGAAGTTCCTTCCTTTATGGTCAGTCTTGGCTTCCAAATCCATAAGCTTTTATAACCCTATGTTTTATTTGTATTGTACTCTTCCCTCTTTAACCTCTCACTTGCAAAGAGCTGGAGTGGAAATCCCAAACTTCAGGACACACAAACACAAAGTGGTATTTTCCAAACCTGTAGTCCACAGATGTTACTTGGAAGAGATTCTGGCTTTCCAAATGTGAAGGATCTGCTTACCCTGAGGTCTGAATTTGTTACCTGCCTTGACTGTCAGTTGCTTGTGTAGATCAGACTCATCTTGACTCATGAGCCATTGCATCAGGAATTGGAGTAATTACACCAATATAAAAAACTGTGTAGCTACAGGTTGTACTGGTTTGATGCATTGGAGTCCTCAACAGCTTGTTGGTGACTTGCAGGTTGTGTTGCCACTACAGGTGCTCCCAAAACTCTTTGGAGTTGAACTTTCACTATTCAAACCATGCCTGCTTGGAAATAGGTGTTAATGATGTGTTGATATATATTGAGTGAGGCATGTTTCGAACCACATCCTGTTAATGGACAACAAGTAATGGGGTGGGGCTGGGTGTACTGGAGACTTGCTCTGTATTCTATAGCTGGGATTTTTAGTCAATGAAGATTTCCAAATGCTGGGAGTTTGTGTGTTGTTATTTATATAATGCACTTGAAAAGTTGCATGGTCATTGTAATTATTTAAGTATGTTATCTCTGAGCATGGACATAGCCTTAAACTACAGCAGTGCATCAAGCCGCAGAGTAGCCTCTTCAGCCAGGGCACATCAAATCTGTGGCTTCCAGAAAATGCCAGTGGAGGGAACTTGCTGGTCCTGGCAAAAACTGGCTAACAGAACTCAGGTACAGAACCAGGGGAGGATAACACTTCAATAATATGGAGAACTATGGAAAGGAGAGCCTCAATGGAGTCTGTAGCTTGTGACAATACAAAGTGTTTGTACAGGTGATGTGAGATTTTTGGTGTATCCAGCTCAGGGCTTTTTCCATGACATCACATGGTTGTATCATTGGAATGATGTCAGAACAGTTGCACTCTTTGCACAAACCTTGTTCTGGTTTGTGTTAGCAGACCTTAGTACCACCTCTAGAAACACTTCAAGGTTGCACCTGTGTTGTCACTTAACAACTGACAAGGAGAGCTTAAACAAGTCAGCAGCCCTCTGCCTTCCTTAAGTAGAATGCTGCATAGAGGAGACTGGAACTTTGAAAGTCAGTCAAACATGAGCCATTTTAATATTAAGCCTTATAACAATATGAACCCCTGCTCGTTGAGGGATGCTCAAAGTTTCAGAAGAACTGCTAAAGAGTTACACAAGCCCAGCTTCTTATTACAGGCATTGGGGTCCTCTTCTGTGGATGCTGGGAACATTGTGTCCCTCTGGTTAAAGAAGCTAACTATGAGATTACTAAGAGATCAGTTCTGTGAACACCTGTTGCAAGTTATTGTCTGTTCTCGCTATTTGTTTTTGCATTATTACAGCAAAGCAGAAATAATTGCAAGTACAGGTAGTGCAGGCATCCTTTTGGGGCTTGGCTCAAAATCCTGGCTCTTTCATAGCCATAGTTGCCCAGGTTATGAAAGAGGTCTGGGTATAGATTTTGGTGACTGCCTGATCGAGGTTGTTTGCAGCTGCTGGCGACGCAAAGGCACAGGCTGACTGCAGGGAAGAGTAATAGGTAGCACTTGCCTGCCTTTCCAGGCTGATAGAGTGGCTTTTACTGCTCAAGTGTTTCCCAACCTTGTCACTGCCCAGTGGGTGTAACAAGTGACATTAGTGCACGCAGAGAGTACAGCAGAGGCAGGAGGGAGAGTGTCCTCACACCCTTTTGCAACAGCTCTGCATTTCAAGTCCCTCAGCTGTGACAAGAGGAAGTGGTTATACAGTCTTGCTGCCATTTCAGGAAGATTAAAGCTCCAGTAAACTTTCCCTGAGAGAGTCACCTGGAAACCACAGAGGTAAAAATTAGTATTTGCCCACTGTCTATCAAAGGAGATACCACCAGGAGGAAACTGAGGACAAGGTGCAACCTGAGTTGAGGAGAAAGGCCACACCAGTGCAGTTCCCACTGTACAGGAGTTACCCCGGCCAGCACACACTATTTTCCCCCTCAGTGGTTGTTGTTAGGAGTTGAAGACTGTGACATTTTGAAGGAGGGGGTGTGGTGCCGTGCAGCCGGTGTGTGTAGGTGCAACAAAACAAAGCCTCAAAACAGTTCACAAAATCAGTTGTCGCTCATTCTTTGGGTGACGAGGTGGTTGTGCTCATCAATTTTTTCCACTGTCCTCAGGAGCTGTCACCGTGCCGAGAGTTTAGGGGATTCCGTACCTGGTTATCAAAGGATGGATCTTGTGTGGGAGGGGAAAGCCTGCCTGCACCCCACACTGATTCCTAGTCTCAGATGCAGACTTTATTCTCTTGAACACCCTGGTCTAGTCCATGTTTTTGCCTTGGTGTTTCCTTAAAACAGATTCTACCTTATTCCCCTTTCCAGATCCTCTCTGCTCAGTGGCACGTGCTCCAGAGCCATCCTCTCCGCTCCTGGCTTAGACATGGCATAAACCTCTGGGGCTGTCAGGGACCCTTCCCCCTTGGGCCAAGCAGACCACCAGGCACCACCTGTGTCCTGTTTGTTTTGGAGTGTCTCTCTTGCAAGAAGACTGGCCCTGAAAAAGTGTAAAACCTTCCAGGTGCCACAGGGGAAAGTGATGATGTTGCTGCTGGAGCTGAAATGCCTTTCAATGACCACTCTTTAATAGAAGAGGTTCTTGGGGAAGCAAGAAGGGTAATTGCATGGTGCATTTGGGGCCAAGCTTGGTGATCAGAGGTACTCAGCTGGGCTGGCCAGTGTCACAGGCTCTGAGTGACATTGAACTGATGGTGAATACCCCAAGAACCATTTTGTGTTTGGCTGTGATTGGCATAGGGCAAAAGTGGGCTCTGATAATCGGTAAGTGGACTGCTCAGGAGAGAGAGACTGGAAGATAGAGACACCCCTTATGACAGCAGCCAAGGCCAAAAGAAGATCCCTTTTCCTCCAGAGGTGCCTGCTTCCTATCTGTCTGCTGTCATTGGGAGTGACACAAGCTCTGTCCTTCCACCTGGGGAGGCAAGAACAGACCTTGCAGAAGGTGAAGCCAATGCTCAGTGCTGAGGTCAGAAGAGGAGCTGAGAATCACTAAATTAGATCTGCACCACCGAGGGCAAGCTCAGGTGGTGGGAAAGAGGAGTAGGGTGCCCTATTGGAGTGTGTGCTACAGCTACAGCTGTGTGTGCATGAGTCACTTCACATCCCAACGGGTCCCACTTTCTCTTGGTAGGTGATATTTTTTCCTCGACTGTCTGTAGACCTTTGCATGCCTCTCTGGAAGTCTGAATTTCCCTGAGATGTGGTAGTGATAGGATGAGGGCTGATTCTTCTGTGGGTGTCTGAGCTCCTTTCTTTGCATATTTTCCCTGTTGTATGAGCTGGGATCGATTGGTCCAAGATCTGAGCATCTCTCACCTCCCCATTTGTGAGTCCTAAGAGAGATGCAGACCCTGCCCTCTTGTAGGATGGTCTGAGACCTCCTTCCTGCTTTTCGCTGAGCAGGATAGAAACAGGGCTTTGTGAGTGGCACCAGTCACAGTGGCGCTGCTCCCAGAGCTGGTCTGTGTGCCTGTGGCTCTCCTCCCAGCCCGGGGCCCAGGTGGTGGATGCAGGTGGCTGGCTCCTTTAAATTGCAGCTGGCACAGCCCAGGGAGGGCTGTGGGGGCACAGCTGGAGGGAGATGACATCACCTTGCCCCCAGTGCCATCAAGGCACTGTTCCCATGGTGTAAGATCATATCTCGGCAGAGAAGGTAACTGGGTATTGCCCAAGTCCAGACTGCTGTGGAGCTGAGAAGCCGACTGTTCCATTCAGGTGTGCCATTTTGGGCTGTGCAGGGGAATTTGGGGATGTGGCTGAAGGAAGTCTGCCTGCAGCAGGAGCCAAGAGGCTAAGCAAGGCATAGGGTGTGCCAATGCTGGCCAAAGAGCTGATGGGGTGCACACCAGGCTGCCTAGTGCCCCTCCTGTATAAATGACCTGTGATATTTGTGTGTAACTAAGGTGTCTCCGCGTGAGTGAAAAAACAAAACAAAACAATTGAAATGCTTTTTGTATGAAGACAGATTTGACAAAGATTTGGTGAGTGCAGGATGGCGGAGTAAGGTCCCACTGCTCTCTTCTCCCTCCCACTCCTTCAGAAATGAGAGGGTGAAAGCCTCAGGCAAGGTGAGCTCCTGTGACCTTGAGGAGGTGGGGGTCAGCATGAGCAGCCAGCTGCCCTGCTCGGCCCAGCTATCATCCAGATCTCCAGAAGATGTGCTGGAGTGTTGGTCTGGGGAAGGGTGGTGAGGCAATGAGTGTGGTTAAGAACACACTTCTAGAAGGCACCAAAAACACCCATTTGAAATCAGCTGTCTCTTAACTCCCCATCTGATTTGGTGCTCTCCATTCCAGAGCCCCATGTGACATGGAAATATCAAGCTCCTGAGGAAGGCTGTTGGCCACTATTGACACCATATATCCTTCACATATGTGAAGTGTTCCTGCACTAGCAGCTTCTTTACCAGCAAGTGTAAAAAGAGGGGTAAAAAGTGGGCTAACAAAAAAGGGGAATAATGCACTGAGGAGCAGTGGGAGTGGAGACACAGGTGCTGTGCCCCTTGGGATGATTGGTGCTTCCAGGAGCTCCTGTGTAAGCAGTTCCTGCAGCACCCTGTAAATCCCCACCTGACCTTGCTGGAGCCCTGACCCCAGAACAGGCTGCTTCAGGGAAAGCTTCAGTGAGGGTGCTGAGCTGTGCTCTGCCCTTAGAGAGGAATTTGAGGCATCAGTTAAGAAGACAGGAGTGCTTTACCTTATATCCCATTGCTCTGCTGAGATCCTGCTGGGCTGACCTTGTGCTTCATAAGCATTTCTTACAGTTTAGGTTTTTAGCTGAAACACCCTCTCTGCCCCAGCTGATAGCTACTGGAGCATGGTACTATGAAATATTACTACAGCATACTTTGAATTCACATAGATTTTGTAGAAAAAGCATTTGAGACTTCCGTTTTTTAGAATGAGAAGCACTGCTGTTCTGAGTATAATGGTGTGGCATCTTGTTTGGAATTTCCCTTGCTTTCTATATATACACATGCAGCAAAGCCACAGGAAATGGAAGTTTAAAAAAAAAACGACATATACCATAGGTATCTGCTTCTTGAACAAATTTTATTCTTGTAGTTGGTTTTATTATTAGTGAGCACTTAATCTTGAGGCATCATTTAAGGCTTATTTTAAAAGATATGGTATCCTAAATCATTGAAAGGGGAAGCAGACATTGCCTTAGAAGTTGCACGTTATTTGATAAACCCCTTTTAGGCTCTGTACTGCCCATGGTTAAGGAAAGAGCATTATTGTTGATCTTTTCGCCTTTGGGGCTTTTGGGGTAGGGACTGACTTCTGAGGCTTCTTGCATTTGTATTTTCTAAGATGCAGTGAGTCAGTGTTGCCTACGGCTGCTGTCATAATTGTGTGCTAAGGGGCCACTTCTGCATGGCAACCAGCATGGTTATTAGTAAACAGCCTTCACCTTAAAATCCTGAGCAAAGTGCATTATAATTAGGTCCAGGAGAAATGAGAACCAGCTGAAGATTTTGCAGTCTGAAAATCTCATTGATGGTGAGGTGAGACAGCTCCTCAGGAGCTGGGTTGCCCTGGGCCTGGACTCAGGTTGGTTTGGAGAGTAAAACTGAGGGATGGTCATTTGGTAAAGGAGAAATTTTAGGAGAAGGGACTAATCATGCAGGTAATTGGACAAATCCATCTTGGCAGCTGTTAATATGTTAATACACATTCCTACAAGTCTCAGAAGAGGCAGTTACCCTGCCTGCTCTCTGCCTCTGTGGAACTGCAGTAATACTTCATCTGCCTTCTGTCTGGTATTGACATGCCACTGCAGTACAGGCAGTGCTCACCTGAATGAGAGATCTACAGAAGCCTAAATAGGCATTAACTTTGCCTGAAAACAGGGTTCATTTCTCTTGGATGCCTTTTGTTAACAGTACAGCAAATAAGGAACCGAGCCACATACAGTCACAGTTTTTCTGTATGATTTCAAGAGTCTCTTGTGTGAGGATGTGTTTCTGCAGTGTTACAGATGATGTGTTTCAGTGAACAAATGTAGTACAAATGGATAATGAAAGTTCACAAAGTTTATGCTATTGGAGTTCCTTTCACTGTATGCAGTTACTTTCTTACTCACTATGCTTTTAGTACTTTCTTTTAGGAAAGGAGCTGGGTTGATGTTACCATTCAACCAGGCAAGACACTCTATTTGGACAACCATCCAACAAGAAGAGAGCACCAGTATGAGGCCAGAAGGAGCTTTCCTTAATTTAGAGGGTTCAAAAATGCTGGAAACTCACAACCACTTTCACTTCAGTGTTGGGATAGTGGAGCTGACAGGTTTTATGCATTCTGGTCTGCAGGTTGAGAAATGTGCCTTACGAAGGTAGAGGGTGGTGGCAGTTGCTGGGGATGCCTTGGTGTGTATGCTTTGCCTGGCGAGGAGGGGGCAGGTAAAGATTTTGTAGTGTTTTATTAAGAGATCTACCAGTGAATTTGGTGTAAAAGTCTAAGCACTGCATAACAGACAACTTTTCTTAGGAGCAATAGTTTATGGCCCATCATCTGAAACAAACATTTGCATGTAAGACACTGGTAGTTCTTCATAGTGTAACGTTTCTTGGATAAGCCAGAACAAGTTATACTTTTTACCAGCTGAGAAAAAAAAAAAAAAAACACAAAGAAAACCTTAGTAAAGTAAAACAGCTAGGAAGAGAGGTATTTTTGTACAAAAAACCAGCAGATCTGTCCTAGATTTATGCCACAGATAGTCAAATGCCAGTCCTCGTTTATTGCTCTTATTGCTTTATGTGGTAGCTGTAATCTGTGCTTGATCGGCAACTTCACCTGTTTTTGTTTGTTGGTCCGGTGTCGTCCTTGCTGTAGGTATATCCAGCTTCCCAGCACTGAAGTGCTCTCCTTCCCCAGGATTAGTGTGAAACTAATCTCTGCTTTGACTGGGGACTAATTCACAGAATTTAAATCCACAAGGATAGGGACTATTAATTTTTCTGTACTGCAGATTCACCTGATTCCTGCATCTATTTCTTATTGTAGGTCAGTCTATCCAACCATAACCGCAGGGATTAGCATCAGTGGAAACCTACAGCAGACTTCAGCTTCTGATATATATTAAAGCAGTCATCATCTCAATGCAATTTTAAAAAGTTACTGCCAAGATCTAACTTACTCTACTGTTGTGTTTTCTTAAGTGTCTTCTAGTGTGAATCAGTACAAAAATCAAGTCCCTATTTTGCCGTATCAGTCACTGGCACTATCATATTGATGTACACTGAAGCTGTAAACCAGGCTTGTCTAATGAGAACAGTCAAAAAAAGTAAGATTAGCTTATGCCACAGGAAACTTAATCATGTTTCTCAGCTTATATTCGCTGGGCTGAGTCTGATCTCTAGGACCTTAAAAGGCAATGTAAAAAATGGTCACTAAAAAAAAAGAAAAAATAAAACTTTCTGCATGTTTGTGCATGTTGTGTTGGGAGGAGCAAGCTAGTAGTGAATCACAGGCTTGCAATCAGTTGTAGATTAGATTAATAGCAACCATTGCTGCATGCAAGGGCCTAGGCCTTGCTTTTGGTAATATCCCAGCTAAGACAACAGTGGCATAAACCATCATCTCCCCTTGGGGCTGCAACAGAATCCTGAAAAGGAACTATCCAGAAAAACATCCACATTCCTCCTGAAGTGTAGATCAGGGAATGAAGCAAAGCAGAAGACAGGAGTGTTGTTACACAAAGTTTTCTTTAATTATGAAGTGTGATGGTTGCACTAGACCTTTACTTTCTATCCTCTCCTTAACTCCTGCTCTGACACAGTGAGAAAGACCTGGACCCAAGGCTGCAAAAACCTGGGGCACTCGTATTTGTACACTTTAATTGCTGATACTCCTTCTCAAAACAGTCCCCTGCTATATATTGAGGTTCTGTCCAGTGTGAACAGGATAAGAAGAAATTCAAGGTAGCATTGGCATCGTTAAATGTGTGGCAGGGTAGGGGGTTAAATGTGTTCCTGTGCCTCTGAAAGGTCAATCTTCTGCTCAGAGATGAGGAGTGATTTTTTTTTCAACATATTTGAAAATAGTCTGAGAAGCTGGTTATCACTAAAGTAATGAAATAACTCATATCTGAAACCATGACATTTAATTAGCCCTTAGTATAGTTACTGGGACTATTTCTCATTTAAATACTTAAACCAAAAGAGGTTTTTTTGCCCCCTTTACTAATGTAGTAAAGCAAATGCACAATCACTTTTATTATAAAAATAATTCTTACGTCAAATAGGAATACAATTAATAATTACACAAATATACATGGACAAATCTGTAAGATAGAGACTGATGGCACAGAAAATAAAAATATCCCTGTACCTTGTTTCTGTGCAAAAAAGGCAGGCTGGTTTTAGTCGATAACCAGCCCTTTTATGTTTTCTTCACTTCTGATTTCAGTTAAACAGAAGGATTTGCAGATGAGACGTCTGAAAGTTCACCCTCAAGTGTGAAGAAAATACTTTCACTTTTAATCCAGATAAAGCGCAATAAGATTTTTCCTATCTTCTGCCAAAATGTTCCTTCCTGTTCTTCAGCCTACATTTTTTGGAAGAGGAGGAAAATTTTCAAGTTCAGTAATTTTTTTCACAAGCCATCAGACTGCAGTAGAGAATTAGACCCAAATAAAGTCAAGCTGCACTCTGAAGCTGAACTACCACCGTAGGTTTCAGTTTAGTTTGTAGTAGAATCTGCATTATACTTGCCTTCCTTGTAGCTGTCAAAAATAATTCTTCAGAAAAATACTTTTCTTTCTCTTGAAGCCTTTCACACAGTCCAAGAGAAGGTAAAATCAAGCAAGAGGTAGGTATTGCTCGTCCTCCTAATTCCCCAGAGCTCTCCATTTGAATTATTCTCTTTTAGGACTGTAGGAGATATATATAGAGCAAGTCTTATGTCTATAAAAGTAGTGACTGACTTACATCCCTCACATCCTGTGGTCACTGACAACATTCAGCAACATGCTTAAGGAATTCATCACCGAGTTCATCACTGAAAAACCTCATGCAGTGAGGGCATCTGAGTTCACCCTGTGCCCTGCCTTCAGATCCCAAGTTTCCATTGTCCCCAGGAGGAGAAGCTTGTTCAGACTGTGAGTTTGTCCTTCTCATGCCTGTCTGGCCTGGGCTGCTGCCTCGTAGATGTTCAACATTCGTCTGAACGTACAAATGGTTTTGGTTACCAGCGTGAGCTCTGAAATGACTACTTGTGTCTCTTGAGTCCTAGAAAGAGAAAGGAGAGCTCTTGAAAAAGATGCAGTAAAAATATATTCTTTAACAGGTGATATTTTATCACTTTTATCTGAAACACCACTCAAATATTTATCAGAGGACTTGTAAATAAATTATTAATCATTTTTTCAGTGTTATTAATATGGTTGTAAAGAAGGTTTGTAGAAAACCCAGAATACAGCCAGTGTGCTACTTTAAAGGTGCCAAGAGTCACAGCTGTCCTCTGCCTTCTAAGAATTCACCCTTACTATGCTGATCCAAAAGTAGAAGGAAAATGGACTGGAAAGGGGTATTACATCTGAACTGGGAAGCATCTCCATCAGAACTGACTATGAAATAATCTAAGTTTTTGATAGCTGCACTGAGCTGAAACTCTTATAGAAATACTAAGATACTTTTAAAATATATTTAAAAGTATGTTTTAGTCTGGAATCCTGTTGACATGCTTAAATTAAAAAAGGAGCATGCTGCCTTCTTACCTGTCTTCTTGCTAGCTGGTGTTGCAGACATGCAATTTCTGCCTGAAGTTCTTGTATTTTACTCTGTGCTCGTTCTCTGTCTGATCTCTCAGATGTGAAATCGTCTTTATAAACCAGGACCTGAAATAGAATTATTATGTTAATATTTCATAAATTAGAGCATTGGCAGGTTAGATTGAAAAGCTGAGCCTATAATTCCTTAGTTACTTATTCCCAGAATCTCAGTATTATCTTCTCTATCATTTCTGTACTTCAATGCTGTTTGTATTTCTTTTACAGATCTTTCATATTCTGTATTAAGGCCAGCAGAACTGCATGGGGTTCTTTAAGTAGTGAGTTTCCTTTAAATCTGTGTTGTTAAGTATCTGTATAGCCAAATGTGCAAAGACAGGCAAATGTCCAAAAAATAGATCCATTTGTCCCCCTTGGACTTTGGTGGGAAACTGGGAAGACACTAAGAATTCCCATCTCTAAGAAAAAGAAACTTAATGACCTGTTGCTCCAGCATTTGTATGCGCTCATGGTCTCCTTCACTAGCCTTCTTCATGTCTTCTAGTTCTCTCTTGGTTTTTATGCACTCGTTCATTTTTTCTTCCAGTAGCTTGTTTAACCGGAATATCTCCTTGTGCATCAGGTCAGAATTCCTTTGTACGGAAGTTCCACCGTGCGGCTGCTCCAGCTGTGACTTCATCTCCTTCAGCTGCAAGTGGAGTCGCTTCACGTACTCATCCCTACTCGCATCGTACTTCTGCCATTTTGCGTTTAAATCTTCCACCTGAAAGTTTATCCAGGAGAGGCATGAAGAACAGGAAGACACAAATTTCCAAGGTTTCATAGGCTGTCTGTTTGTGCAGGATGAAAATTCTCTAGGGGATAATGTAACATGCTGACTCGACCCCTGAGGGTGGGTAAGTCACTGTACAGGAGAGCAGGAGAGGTGCAGACTCTTCAGGGGCAGCATTCCCATCTCCCAGTCCAAAGGGACAGTATTAAATAATGTGGAAAGGGAGGGGTTGGTGGTCACCCTGGGCCTAATGCTGCTTTTCTGGGGTGGAATACTGATCCATGGAAGGAAGGTGAAAATTTTCTTCTGCACTGTATTTTTAACAACAAAAACCCACTATTTTAAAAATTATGTAACAAATTGTTCTTAGCTAAGGGAACAAAAACTAAGTGCCATGTTGAAAAGACTAAGAAAAACTGTCTTGCATTAAACTGCCATTTAATTAGATTAACCAGACCTTATCTATTCCAAATTTACTCTAATTTAAAATACTTAACAAATATTAATCTGTAACAGAATGAAAGTACTCACATGAGCTACTTTTTGTTTTAACATCCTGTTTTCCTCTTGTAGGTTGCAGATAAGAGCTTGAAGTGAAGTTTCATTGTCTAAAAGCTGTAATTTTCAGATAAAGTTAGATGTTACTTTAACTTAAAAATCTCAGATGCTGTTTGGCTATGCTGTGAAACTGGAAGTAATGGGTTTTTTTAAAAGTTATGTGTAATGACATGCATCTAGGTCTATTTATTCCTATATAGTTTATTTCTAAATATTAATAGTATAGCCTACAACCTTTATTATTAAGAAAAGCAAAAATGTACTGTTTCTTACGACCTTGTTACTGCTTTTAAATAGACTTGATGACAGCAGAGTTTAAGAGTTTAGACAAACTCCTTGGAAAACTATTTGTCTGGAGTGGGAGAATGCATGACAAAGGCACAGATATGCCTTCATCTTGCTTTGTTATTACTGTCAATTTTAGCCAGTACTAGGAAGAAATTACTGAGGGGGAAAAAACCCTGCTTGCTAAATAATTGACTAAAATGATACCTCTTTGTTACAGTTGTGACATCTGCTTAAAAAACCCCGGTGTACATGAGTAATATAGAACAATTTTGTGCAAAATTCCCTAGAATCAGCTAGTAATGGCATCTGAAATTTCTCCTCTTCAACAGGGAAGTCCCCACCGTACAAGGTTAGCTTCTTATTACATATATCAAAGTCAATCGAGTTTCCTGTCTATCAATTACACATTAAATATGATAATGCCAAATGCTTCAAGTTCCTTAAAAAGTCCTTTTCTATCTACTCAACCCTTTTTTCTAACAAGTAACTTTAATGTAAGTTTTCTTAGGAAACACTTCTGGAATGTTTGACAAAGCAGATGTGAGCATGTGTAGAGTTCATCACAACAGCACAGATGAGTGGTCATGTGAAAAACAGCGTTCCCAGCGTGTAGCAGTAAGAGAGTAAGTCAGAATTATTCTTTTTCGTGAGAACTGTCTGTAGTACCCTACTCAATGCTCTGATCTGTTACTAGGGCAGCACTGATAATGTTGTTTCCTTATGGTATTTTAATGAACTACCTAATGACTCTCAGCCATCAAGACTTCTGAAACAACAGAACAATGATTTACCTCTACCCTATGCTGAGAACTTGAACTGAAGCCTCAACAGCCATTAGCAAAGTACACCAAAATCCAGGTGTTTCTTTGTGCCCTACAGTAGCATTTCTGCCCCTGTCCTATTATGAAGCTTTTTTTTTATTTTCTCATCCCTCCTGAAGAGAAACATTGCCCTGCACTCTGAGGCCAGGGGGAATCCCAGAGCAAAGAAAAAAAGGTAAGACACCTTGACTCATATTCCCCTGACCAACTTTCTGTCGATCTGTACTACATGTGCAAAGCCAAATCCCAATCTGAGAAGACCACGTGTTATAGAGTTCTTAATATAAATACTACTTTGAAATATCTCTACTTTGTTTTGTGATTTTGATGCTTAAACAAGTAATCAGGAGAGATCAGCTTCAAAATCACAGCACCACCTAGTGCTGCACAGAAGCAGGGGTGGTAGAAGGTAAGTACTGTCTCCTGTGTATGGAGGGAAGAACTGTAATTGTGGAATTGCTGAGGTTGGATGGAACCTCTCAAGCTCTCCTCTCCAAAAAAAGCCTCTGACGATGAGATGGCCAAAGTTGAAGTGGTAGACAACTGGTTCCATCCTAAATTTCAGATACACAGAACTATTTACCGTTGCCATGGCAGTCTTAACACCCTTCATGAAATTATTTAAAGGGCTGTTTCTCACCATTCCCCAGTTACAGCTATCATATTATAATTAACACCTCAGCAGCTAATAAGACTTTAAAGACACATAGTAGCTGTAAGAATACCTGATTAGATCTTTCTGTAGGTATCTGGTCACCTGAATTGCCCTTCTCTTTTCTTTGCTTCTCTTCTAGACATTTTGCCAGATGTTGACACATTTCTGCTGTGGATGCTAATTTGCGTTGAAGTTGGTGAGTTTCATCAGTGAGTGAACGGCACAAAACATCACTGGTGGCCTGAGCCTTCTCCCTCTCTGCCAAGGTCTTCTGCAGTCGTAAGATTTCTCTCTCCTTTTCATATGGAGGCTGACTTATCATCTGCTGTATCTCTCCATTTTTCTCCTCTAGCTGCTGATTCAACTTCTGCACTTCCTAAACAGAAGGGGGAAGGGAAGTTATTTAAAAGAAAAGTAAACTCAAAAGCCAAAATATGTGTAAGACTGACTTCCATATTGCAGTAATTCCTTATTGCTTCTGTACTCACTATAAAGTACTTAAAAAGTAGAATAAATCAATTTCATTTCTGTATGATCACAAGACCTTGGATGGATCAATCAATCAAAACTTCTCAGGCAGCCATACAAGCACTTTCTAATCAGTAGAACGGAGGAACAAGCAGCAAAAATTCAGGAAGATTTTATGACTATACAGCAGCAACAAAAACAAGAAACAAAGTAGTTTAAAATGAATAACCGTGGGGACTGAAAAATACTTACAGGTCCTGCACATTAAATTACCAGATAATAGAGATCTTAAAAAAAAA
>VZRR01003976.1:2786591-2882736 GCA_013398015.1 Oreocharis arfaki | reverse complement strand
AAAAAAAAAAAAAAAAAGGAAGTGTATTTACTGCCTGGCACTGTCACAAGGACAAAGCAGAGGTAGCACACAGAGCAACTTTCCCACTTAAGAAAGGATGGGAATGGTAAGGTAAGGACAAACAAGCAGAAAATTAAGTCCATGTGGCAGCACTGGCTCTAGTTTGGCCACAGCTGACTCCCAGATACATGAGGGGGTCTGACACTCCCCTAGGAAACAACTGTGTACCTTGTTTCTCTTTGTCCTGTTGGAAGCTCTGTGGGATCATCCACACTGCATTAACATCTCTGCAGGTGTTATGAGAAGGAAGAGGTTTGCTTGGTGACTGGAGCAAACCACCCATAGTTACATGCACCTGAAAGGCACCAGTCCTGGCTTGGTAAAAAACAAGCTGTACTCCACACCCTCAAGAAGCAGCAGATGCTGGTACCAGAAACCTCTGCAGCACCGCTCCTCCAGACTCGAGGAACTCCAGATGTCAGTGCAGACCATGAGGCAGCTACAATCTCAGCTCTACCATTCCAGTTCTCAGGAGTGCTAGTAGGGCTGTAAATCACTGGCATCACCCTTCTTCGCCAGCACACTGGCCTCTGGCTTCACAAAAATGTCTTTTTTATTTGGTTACTATTTCGTGCCAGTTATTTTGGCATTGTGATTGGGCATAACATTTTATTCTTTCAAGAAATAAATATTAATGTTTAACATAGATAAACAGCACTTGTTCTTATTACTAATGTTCAAATTCTTTAGCATCATGCTAAATGCTAAACTTCCTCTTTAAAGACATTCAACATCAGCCTTTCAAATATGTTCAGATACCACAGGTTTATCATCTGTCTGCAAAGTGTCAGTGAGATCATCTCTTATAACAAATTTCCAAACATGAACTTTTTAAAATGTATTTTAGGTGAGTGTCATATATGGAAAATGTTTTGTATAAGCATTAGGTCAGAAGATTACTTATGACAAAAACACTTGTTTCAGTTTTAAGTACTGCTGCTCGGTTTGGAAATTACTTCACACAGCTTCATCTAGAAATAAATGCTTTAAAAATCTTTTGAGTATTTCAGACAGAACCTGGGAAAGTCTTAATGACAGTAACTAAAACAGCATTTGTGCTGGATGGGGAGGGTCATCGTTTTGAGACTTCTGTCGAGAAAGATACTGATTTCCCTAATCTATCTCCTCACAATCCAGACTTGTCAGTTACTTCTTCAAATATGGACGTGTTACCTCAGTGTCAACACAAAAATCCATTTCTAAGAGCACTTTAAACCACTTTCATAGAAAAACTGGTCGCATCAGCTGATTATCTTTGAGAACTAAGTTGTTGCATCTGATAAATTCAGGGAGTTTTTTACTATTTTTCTTTCTCCTTCTGAAAATGGTTGCATGAAGATCTATAGTGCCATGCTAAGCTTTTGGTTTAGGATTTTGTGGTTTGCCTTTCCGAACTTAACGTAGCTACCGTTGGATACAGACGGGCGAGTTGCTTTGGGCACCCAGGGATGGAGCAAGTCCTGTCAAAGGCAGAGGCATCGCTCGGCGGGGCTCAAACCCTCTCTCAGCCCCCGCTGCCCCGCTGTCAGCGGTGGCTCCTGCGCGCCTCCAGCTGCTCCCAGCAGCCAGCGAGCGCTCAGGGGGCAGAACGTCGGGCACCACCCCTGCTGGCCCGACTGCGCTCCAGTCCCTCGCTTTCTAGGGAGCAGCGCGGAAAGGCGCGGTGATGCTGCGCCGCTCCCTGCGCGCCCTCGGCTTTACCTGGCTCAGCGCCTCCACTCTCCGCTCCGAGAGCCGCTCGCTGTCCCTCAGCTGCTCGCGGGCCTGCCCAAGCTGCTCCAGCAGGCTCTCCACCAGCGAGCGGGCCGGCTCCGCGCCCGCCGCCGCATCCCCGCCCGGCGCCGGGGGCTGCCGCTGCCGGGCCAGGCTGCCCCGCAGCTCCCGGATCGTCGCCTCCTTGGCCGCCAGCTGCAGCTGGAGGTGCTTCAGCTGCTGCGCGGACTCGTGGTACAAGGTGCAGAGCGCGTTGTACCGAGGCACTTTATTCTTCAAGCTCCTGTTTTCCCGGTGCAGCTTCTCTAGCGTCTCCTCCACCTGCCTAAAGCGCGTCACCAAGGGGTCTGTGCTGCCGGCCTCGCTTACCGAGCACATGGCCGGGGCAGGTCCGTTCTTTTCCTTCTCCAGGGCGAGCAGGAGCCCGGACAGGTGCATAAAACCCCAAAGCCAAGTAGGGCCGAGGCACCGGGTTCACTCTTCCGCCTTCCCCGCCGGGGGAGGAGGCGGCCGCTCCCCTTTAAGGGCTCGCAGGACCCGCCTGTGCCGCGGCTTTTTTCTGCAGCGGGGGCCGGGCCGCGCCGCGCTCCGCCCCCGGGGGAGAACCCCGGGCAGGCAGGGAGCGCTTTTCCCCGCGCCCAGCGCGGGATGCGGCCCCGGGGGCAGCGCTGCCCGGGGAACCCCGGCAGGGCCGGGCGGGAGAACCGGCACCGGCACCGGCACCGGGGGCGGGGGGAGAAACCTGGGGGCGAGGGTGCGGCGCGGGGCGAGCGGGAGGCTCCGAGGGCGCGGGGGAAGTCCCGGCGGAGCGAGGGGAATGCGGGCAGGCGGCTGCAGGAGGGGCGCTGAGGGGGAGAAGGGTCCCGGCGGAGCGAGAGTCCCTCGAGAGGCTGGCGGGCGGCGCTGGCCCCGCGTTGCGAAAGCCCCGGAGCGCGGCGTCCTCCCGGCGCCGCTGCGGGAATTCCCGGCTCGGAGCGGGACTTTCCCCGCTGGCGGCGACCCCGGGGCTCTCCGCTCTCGCCGCTCCGCCTGCCCGAATGGCTCCGGGGCGGCCGGGATAGACCTCTCGCCTCTCCGACCGACCCCAGCCCCGACCCCCGGCGCAGCAGCAGGAGAAAAAACACCCAGGAAACCTCTGTTGGTGTTGTGTCTGCGTCGGTGGCGAGGGGATGGCTCTGGACACAGGCAGAGCGGCACGTCCCTCCTCACAAGCCGCGTACCTGTGCAGGTGTAGAGGAGGAACTTCCTTAGCAAAGACCTCGAAGAGACCAAAATCTTCGGTCGCCAAAATCCATATCACCAGCTAGTGTTTATACTCTCAGGACGAATCGATGAGGGCAAAACCAAGTGGCTGACACTGAAGAAACCAGTGCCTGCTGGGTGCCCTTGCAGTGGAGAACTTTTTTATTGGCAACATGGAGACAGAACTTGTTAATCAGGAATATCACTGTCAGAGAGTAATGCTGGTGTAGTATTTCTCATAGGAAGAGGAGAGTATGGTAAGCTGGACTGAGAGAAATCATGTTTTGGATTGGTTTCGTTTTGTCCACGTTACCACTCTGGTGGAACCAGGTGGGAGGAAAAGGCCTTAAACCAGTACAAAAATAAGGCCCAGATTGCATTTGTTACTATCTGCAATAGCATTTATTGTGTGTGCATGTATGCATGTGCATCATAACATGTACAGCACAGAGCTCCATGTGTGCACACAGCCTTAGTGCACAAGGTTCAGCACAATCACAGGAGATGTTTCTGGGCCAAGTACCCAAAACACAGCAAGTGAAAAACACAACATGCTGCTGGTGGAGGCAGCAAAAAGAGAAGACTTTAGACAATGTGACAGAGAGCAGCGTCCTGTGTTAGCAGCTTTCGGGGTAAAAAGACACAGCAGTGAATGATTTCTGTGGAAGAATTTACAGAAATTGAGAATGTGATGAAAGGAAAAGATGGTGAGCTTCAAAGCTGGGGCTGTCATTTGCACTGGTGATAGATCAGAAGCCTCATGGTTCATATGAAACACAAGATAGAATATTTCAGCCTTCCATTAAGACAATGAGTGCAAATTCAAACAACATATGTTGCAATCAAATACAGGGAAAACTATTTTTCTGTAAGGATAATCAAATATCAGTAGTGCTGGAGTAAGGCCTAAAGACCTCCTGAGGTTCCTCCTAACATGAATTAGTCTGTGGCTCAATTAAGCACTTTCGAGGTGGAAAGACATTACTTTGTCACCTTAATTATGCTAGAAAGAGTTATCCCAAATATTAGGAATAATAAATTCAAAATAGTCTGTTAGCTCAGCTGATTCTAAAAATATAACTGAATTTTTTAGAATTTCATTGCACAGAAGACCCTGTGTGACAGAAAAGGGTAAAGCACTTGTTTATGGTACACGTCTCTGGCATATTTGCTATTTCATCTAATAAATAATGTAAATTATCAAATGATGAAGTACAATGAAAAATCTATGTGGAAGTGGAGAGAATACAATTTCTGACTTTTTTCTTGTACAGAGTTATATTCTACAGCCTTAAGATGCCGATTTTGCTTTGAAGAAATTTCCTGCTTTAAAACACCTGCACTACGTAATTTTCATATACATTAGAAAGAAAAGTGAAAGAAACCACATAGACTTCATGTTGTATTTTCATTATTGTGTTGCAGTCAGAGCTAAGTGAAAAATTTGGAGCAAGATTGCTTTTGCTGACTGTCAAAATATTTTGTAGAAATGTATGATGAATCCCTGGTACTGGAGAAATATTTGGTTTCCTGCCAATTTAAGTAGCAAGCTACGAGGAAACTCAGCGATCCCGTGTTTGCAGATGATATCACGAGACCAAGCATCAGGGAATTTAGTTAGATACCCAATAGAATCCTTTATAATACAGTTACATTTGTAGCATTGTATTAGTATATTAAAATAAAGCATTACTGAAAACTTGGTATTAATAGTGCCTTGGATGAAGCCAGCATTCCCCCAGGAAAACACCACTGACTTCAGGGAAATTTGACCTGCGTAAGTGCTGAGTAAGAAACTGATCCCGTGTGTTCTTGGGAATGCCCTTAGATGACTGTTTCCTTTTGTCAGTTCTGAGATGCAGAGGAATTCCTGGGAATTCAGTCAAAGAAACCGGCGCCAAAGAATGAGTCACATCTTAAGCCTGTTTCATAGTACCTGGCATTTCCTGGATTGCCTCTTGTGCGCTGTTACCCCGTTTGTTGATAAAGCAGCTGGTTTGTGCTGTGGCACACTTGTCCTTTTTTGGGATTGGACAATCATGAGGGCTTATTAAGTACTGTATGAACAGCAGGTATGCTCTGTATGACTTAATATAAAGAAAAAAACTTTATTTTCTGTAGTGTACGGGTTTCAACATGAAATATAAGGTGAAGTTCCCTTTAATTCTTTCTCTGTGTAGGGTGCAACAGGATATAAAACTCTCGTGGGAAAAAATTAACCTCAGATTTTGTTAAAGAACTCTTAACAAAGTTGTTTTGAATAAGTAATTCTGTGCACATGAGAACTTACTATAACGTGTGAGACACATCATACAGTTCATGAACAGAAGTGATTACATGCTACCTAGAAACAAAAAGGAAGCGAAGCTGCTCCTAGGAATGCAGGAAGAAAGGAAGGTGGACAGTATGGTTAGATTAATTAAGGGTTCCCAGATGTAGATATATTTAAAACTTCATTTTTAAGCATGAGTTATTTTTAGAGGTGATACAAATAATTCCTCTGAACGTAGTAGTTCTGTTTCTGTAACATTAGTGAAAATCTTATGAGTCTTTATATTCGAAAGAGTAATTCTCTGTGGACAAGATTATACAACACACTGGAGGATTCTGTCATTTTCTAAATAGTGACCTCTGCTCAATTCATAAGAAATTGTATTTTTCACTTGTGACTCCAGATGTTGTTCGGCCAATCAAGCTGCGGTTTACTCCATGGTCTTAAGTCACCACTAATTGTCCTGGAGTGTAAGTTGTGACATAATGACACTTAAAAAAGAATTGCCTTGAGCTGATTTACCTAAACAGAACTGATTAGAAATTAGTAAGTGATCCCCTGGTTGCTGTAGGCTGAAAAAAAGCAGTAAGTGTGCATTTCCTTTGCTGTACATTGTGCAGTGCAAAAGGGGGAAAAATAACCTGTAATGAAATAATCTGACATACTCCCTGCTACGTAAGATGCCTGCCTGAGAGCTTTATGTGGGTCCAAAAATCTGATTTTCATGCTGAGCAACTGAAGTGTTGATGTTTTTGTGACTCATAGATTAACAATAATTATGAACTGCAGGCATGTTTGCACTTCTTCCATGGGCAGGACTAAACATCCTTTATATACATCACTCTCTTGGGTGTTCTGGTGATGTAATGTTCAACATGTTTTACAGCTGGAATGACAAACTCACTGAGAGGTTGGCCCAAGGGCTTCCAGGATTCCCGAAACTGGATGAACTCATTGCTATGATGTATATATGTGGCCATCTCTCTGCATTGAGGCTCTGACTTGGAACACAACATTCCTTTTTCAGTCTTGTCTTCTGTTTACACACATGAAAATACTTAGTTTAGCTAGGGGAAATAGAACAGGGTTTATTTATTTCTAATGTAAGATTTTCCCTGTGGTTTTTTTGCATGGTTTGCACTTCAGAGGATGTAAAAACCAAAAGGATTTTGATGCAGAGGGCAGAGTCCCAGGGCCCATGTTCTTAATCACAATAAGGCTGAAATAACCAGGATGAGCCATACAAAGCCATGACATTGGCCAGATCCATAGCAGTCCCACCTCTTTTCCCTAAGAAGTGTTTCTTTTGCATTTGTATGGACTAAGGTGGTTCAGTCTCATCCCTATGGGTGTTAGTAGATGAGCTGGACATACACTTGTACGGGTCTCTCACAAGGCCCTTGATCTGTTTGTGTCCATATCCAGGTAACAGGTTTCTGCTATGCCTTGTTGTTCCTCAACACTTTGGGTCTTTGCTTCAGTTCACCTTCCTGTGCTTACTGGTACTGTCTATGTCTCCCCAAATGTTCAGCCATTTCAGCCCTGCTTTAGTTTCCCCTGGATATTCTCAATTCTTGCAGTTTCTCTTTGCCCATGGTGCAATAGTACCAGTTGGCTGGGTCTGGCCTTGCAGACTGGAATTTGTTGTAGTGCTGATGCTGTCTCTGGATCTGAGAAGTTCAGTTTGCTTGGTTCTTTAGAAACCCGTAGCACAATGTCACTGATTCTATTTACAGGAATGTAAAAATCTCTCTGGTGGATGTGAGTTATCAACAAGTGGAGGCTGTTTCCTCACTCACAGGCTTAGATCACTTCAGCTGCTGCTCCTACTTAGAGGCAAGTTACTTCTTTGAGCTTGTACTGGATAAAACCTCGGGGTTTGCCAATGTTTATTCCTGCTGAGCAGTGCAGGATATGTTGGCTTGTAGTTGTCATAGGACATTTTTTCCTAAATCTGGTGATTTGAAATATGGCAGACAAACTTTTTTTGTGTTGCATGAAACAGTTCTCCTAACTCTTAATATAAGATCTGTATTACAGGCTCTTTGAGGATTTTATATATACTAATTGGATTTTCTGCTTTGGTTAATATAGAGTGCTGTGAGTTTTCTGGTTTCTGTTAATCACCTTTCCTCAAAGGCCAGACAGTTGTAAAGCTAAACTGAGGGGAAAAAATAAAATTATTAGGTATCACTAAGTACTTGGCATTCACTTCCAAAACTGAAAACCAAAGGTTTGCAGGTGAAAACCTAATTGTTTGCAGATTTATTTGATATATTAATGTTGTGTAATGAAACTTCCTAAAGCAATGTCCATGACGTCTCTGATCCAGACCACTCATTCTAACTAGAAGAAAACTAGAATGTGTTTAAATATTTTTGATCTTTAGCTTTTCTGACCTAGAGAGCAAACAGACCTCTAGAGTTTGGTTAGATAAATTTCTGATTTAAATGTCTTATTTTAAACATGTGTTTTAAAGGATGGTGAGAAAAGGTGATTTCCTAAGACTATTGGGAACCTCAAAAGAAATCATAGTCGAGTAGAAATTCAATTCTACTAGAATTCTGAATCAGGAAAATAAATATTGGATGCTTCTCAGAATGTCCTTGGTACTAGGTGGTGAAATAGTTTTCAGAACTATAGTATTGAAGAAGTGTCGGGAGGAATTAAGTAACTAGAACAAGAAAGTGGAAGTGTCCTTACCACACCATTCACTCTTCTTCCATAGAAATAGCAATATTTCCCAAAATTCAGACTAGTGTCCAGTTCAGAGGCAAGAAACAGCACAGTACAGTAATGTTCATCTGGAGCTGCAGCTGTAAAGCAGAAAAAACATCAATTGTCCTGGCAAGAAAGGGAAAAGCAGTTTTCAGCAGAGTTTTAAATTCAAGTCATTAATGTAGTCTTTTGCAGACTGAAGCAAAGAATTGATGATACCAGCTGCTGAAAACTTCAGCTCTTGTTCAAGTGTATTTTTGTTATAAGCCAGAGTAAGCAAATTCTCAGTCATAAGTCGTGCTTGAAGCAGACAAGCATTTTGGCACTTTCTGCTCTCAAACAGAAATAATGGAACATGGAAAAATAGTATTTCTGAGGAGCCTGCATGCCAGTACCTGCTCAGCCTTAGCACAATGAATGAGTCTAATGTGGACGTGCAAGTAGGTACGGGTTGTAGAAGATTAAATCCGGAAACCATAAGAAAAAGTAAAGTATTTCTTGGAAGTGATAAATCCTGAAAAAAAGCCACTGCATCTTTTATCGTGGCTGAATGTGTTTGAGCCACCCAGTGGCACAGGAACTTACACTTGTGGTACACTGAAACATGGCTGTGTCTACAGGAATAAATCTTTTCAGCTCTAAATTAAATGTTTTTTCCAATTAATTATATCAAATTTATGCAACATGTTAAGATTACTGCTGGGTTAATGTACATTTCAGGGTAGGCGGCTGTTTGGCATGGCCTTTGCTATCTTAGTGCCATAAGCTGTAGAGGAAATTCTACAGGGGATCCTAGATGTATGGTTTTCATTGAAGTTTCTGATGGGAGCTACTAATGTATTTAAATGAACAAAGAGAGAGGCCACCATCTAATGGAGTGAGTTTAAGAACTGATTGATGCTGATGTCTGCTGTCTCTTCCCTTGAGTTTGCTGCTAGATTTTGAGTAAGTTTTGTAACAGCTCAGTTTGCTTTGCCGTTTGAATCTTCCACTAATGACAATAGTGACATTGCTGTAGATGGCTTAAAGGCAAAAAAGCTGCAGAATATTAAGTATTTGGTCCATGGAATGAAGATTATATCAGTCTGTGCTTATCCTTACTTAATTTTTAGACAAAATCTCAAAGTTTTGACTTCAAACTGGTTTAACAGAATGACCCATTATGACTGTTTAATTCACACACTCGCCTGTTTTTGACTGAATTGCTTAGAAGTCAGCTGCGAGAAAGTTAACTCTGCTAGGCCTTGCATAAATGAAGTAAAAAATGTTCTCTACACTGGGATACTCTACATACTGGCTCATTTGGGTGCTAGTAAGTCAGATTTAGTATAATTGTGACGTTCTAGTTTAAGGGTGTGCAGATACACAGATATCTTTAAAAGGACTGGTTTCAGAAACAGTGGGTTTGAACTTCAAGGATTTCCACCAAAGTCACAATTTTCACATAACCCACTTTGGAAATACTCCCTTTTCTCTGAGAGCAGGTTATAATATTGTCATAATCATGTATTTACTGAAATTACACCTTTAAAAAAACCTTAGAGATGTTGTTACAAGAGAAGATTTGGAGGGAGAGTGTTTTTGTTGGACCCTCTACTGTATCTGGAAAAAGAACAAAAACATTTTGAAATCATCTCTGCTTCCTCAGATTAGTTGGTCTGTCTCTCCCTACAAACTTTGCTTCTATTATATCTGTATGTCACACTTGCACCATCAGTCCTGTGACTTACAGATAAAACACCTCCTTGTAGTATTTTTAAAATCAGATTTATGACATGATGGTGTGGCCATTAGCTGACCCAACAGCTTTAAGAAAAATTAAACATAATCACCCCCATCTCTTATTTCCTGTGAGCTATGCAGGAAGTGTCTCAGAATGAAAGAAAAGCTATGAATTTGCCAGATAATGAATCCGAACCTTGGTTCATGGTTCTTTCCTGTAGGCAAAATTAGAGGTTTCCTGTAAACTTAAAGGAAGTGGAGTGAAGGAGTTCACTTGTGTGAGAATGAGAGTAGCCAAATGATTGATTAGCTGTTGAGAAGAAAGCTGTGCTTTGGGCATTATTTATTTCCAGAGGTACTAGAGGAGTGTGATGGGTGGGTACCAGCAGGTAAGACCCCCCCAGCCACTCAGTCCCCTCCCCAGCAGGACGGGGGAGAGAATCAGGGGAGCAAATGCAAGAAAAACTTGTGGGCTGAGGTGAGGACAGTTTAACAACAGAGAAAAGAAAAAGAAACCAAACAACTGAGGCAAAGGCATCACTCACCACCTCCCATCATCAGTCCGATGGCCAGACAACCTCTGAGTAATGGCTTGTTTTGACACACCATCAACCCCCAGTTTTATTGCTGAGCAATGTGCAATAGCACAGAAAATCGCTTTGGTCGTTTGGGGGCAGCTGCCCTGGCCGTGGCCTCTCCCTCCTGCCCACCCCATCCTCGTGGGGGCAGAGAGAGAAGGAGGGAAGGCCTTGAGGCTGCACAAGCACTGTTCAGCAGTTGCTAAAGCACTGCTCTGTTATCAGCACTACTTTGGGCTCAGACCTAAAACACAGCGTTGGTCGGGCTGCTGTTACTAAAATTAGCTCCATCCTAACCACACCCGGGGCAGCAAGGGTTACGCCAAACAGAGTGGGGAAAGACATCAATATTTTGTAGCATTTACACGTCTCTTGCTAGCTTCATTTAACAGAATGAAAGCAGGCAAGGATTTTTTTTCTCTATTTTGGAATGAGAAGACTTGAAGCAGTGAGATACCCAGAGGTTTGCTCAAAGTTGCATATCATATCAAAAGATGATAAGCTGAAGAAGCAAAAAATCCTTGAGCTAAAAACACTGAAAACACATTGGAAAAGAATAGGCAGTTTTCAAGATATAATATCTGATAATAGTCGGATCGGAATTAATTCATTACTCCTGCTAATAGAAAAAATTATATTTAGAGTAGTCAGAAAACAAAATTTGTCTCTTTCCCAGGTTTACCCATGGATTATTGTCAATCTATACTAGAAGATTACACTTGAAAGACATTTTCCAGCCTCTCCTTTTCCCATCTTTATTAAGAATGTCTCCAACCTCAGCAAAATTCTCAGAAGTACATTTCCTGCAGAGCAATATCAGCCACATGGGATGAGTCTCTGCCAGAGCAGCACCTTTAAAATTTCCCAGCATGTCTCCATAACAACTACAGGATGGCTTTGCCACAAGGGAACTGTGATACCTGTCGTGCCAATGGCTTTTCTGCAGCTCTGACAGAGCACATGACACTCAAGGTGCTGTTATCCCCAGGCTGATCCCTGTGTATTTATTCCTGCAGCAGCCTCTACAGGGGATTGCTACCAGAGAGGGATCTAATTCCCTCGAGCAGAGGCAAATGGAATTGAGAAGCTGACCTTCCTGTGCATTGAGAGAGAACCACAGTGATAAAAGGGCTTTCCTGGCTGCTCTGTGTGGGAAGCAGCTTGAGAGTCTTGTGCCCTCTTGGAAAGAGGAGATGTTTTTTCGTGGAGCAGAGGAGTGTTGCGCAGCTTGTGAACCCTGTGCTGCTGTTTCAGTCTGGAGCTGGTCAGTGCTCCAGGGCAGTTCGTGGGCTGCTCCTCACTGATGCACAGATGCTCAAAGCCTTGTCAGAGGAGTCAGCCTGGTGCTGATTCGGTCCATACCTGTCATGCTGCAGCTTTAGTCTTACAAAGAAACTTGGGAGTCCTTGAGATCCATGAGGGTAGACAATGGAGAAGGGCCCTCCTTTCTGCTCCTATCCTTGTGTACACAGGCTTTTCAATGTGTGGAAATGGATAATGTCCATAATACTCCCCAGCCCTCTGACAGTGTCAGCCTTGCAGTGACTATGCCACATATGGCTTCTCCACAGACTGGAGAGGTTTAGCTAAATACAACATGAGATGTGATAGAATGGGGAAGTGATACCTTTCTCAACATGTAGCATGCTCAACATGTAGCATGCTCAACATGATGGTGAGTGGCGAAAGTGTATTATTACTGTTACTTCTAAAGGGTGATGCTGACTAATCTGAATAAATGTCTGCCATTTATGGTTCTTGATCTCAAATTTGTGTAAGACGTGTCCTTCATTTTCCTGGCATGTGCCTCACTGCTTTTAAAGTAATATGCTGTTATTTGATTCTTGCAGAAGATGGGAAGACATGTACGTGTAGCAACTGGAATGGAGACAAACAGGGAAATACCTGTACCGTGTGTATTTGTTGCCAGTTGTGCCAGGGAAAGCTTAGGCTGGATACTAGGAAAAATGTCTTCACCAGAAGGTTTATCAAGCATTGGAACAGGCTGCACAGGGCAGTGGTGAAATCAGCATCTCTGGAGGTATTTAAAAGATCTGTAGCAGTAGCAGTTGGAGACATGATTTAGCGGTGGACTTGGCAATGCTGGTTTAACAGTCGGGCTCAGCGATATTAAAGGTCTTTTCCAAACTAAACAATTCCATGGTTCTGTGAAATATGTACTCTTGGCTGGTGATGATCCAAAGTGTGACGTAGTTGGTTAACATGCAGAAGTCATCCTGCTGCTTACATGAAGCAAACTGTTCAAAAAGATTGTTTTTCTGTGTTTTTATTCCTTCACTGAAGCAGAGAAAAACACCCAGCAACACTGTGGGGGTTTGTAGTGATGGGGGTCATAACAAAAGTGGTTGAGAATACACACACATCTTTTGCCTGAGGAATCAGGCTGGCAGATCATCCTGCTTCCCAGACTGTGTGATGCAGCATCCAGCTTAAAACGTATACGTATGCACAGCCAGTCTTTGGTTCACATCCTAGTTTCTATGAAAGGAGCTTTTAACTCTCTGTATTTCAAGCGGCATTGCACATGTAACCTGCGATGGGAGGACCAAGCAGCTCTGCAACTGCTTTTAGCTCAGGCCAACAGCCTTGGTCTGTGCCCGAGCACCACTGGGATCCTGGGACAGTGGTCATGGACCTTGCTGACCCTGACCCTCCCTCACTGCTCCTCACCTCCTTCCCTGGGGACTCATCTAGGAAATACCCAGCTGTTGGCTGTCCCTTGTTCCTGCCTGAGGAGCTGCTCTGCACTTCTGGAAAGACTCTTGTGGGACCATGACTTCCATGGGTAAGAATGCTGGCCCTGCATGCATTGCTGTCTCCTTGTTCTGTTAAGGTATCCAAAATTAAGGAAGCACTGCTTTGTATCCTCCTGATTCTCGTGTTAATAGTCTGAGGCACTTAGAACATGGGTTTGGGCATATAATTCCTCCTTGCATCGCTCTCCTCCTTCGTAGGAGGCTGCTAGTGAGGCTGCTGGAAGAGGAAAAAGCTTCACCGAGTCCTGTGCATATTTTCTGACCATTAAGCAGATAGTCCCCTCACTATGCTCTCAACTATGGAGTTGTTTTATCCTCAAGAGGACACGCAGGAGCTCACTAACACGCTGGATAGCAGAGATCAGAGTGCAGGAAGAAATGAACTTCATAATGGAATAAACCCCCAAATCTCTATAAGGAAATGGCTTATCACAGGATCTGAGCTGCTGCTAAGAGCACAGAATAACAGAAAGGACCTTATAGCTCTGTTTTATTTTCCCCAAGAAAAACTTGGGTTATTTTACTTCCCACATGCCTGCTGTTGTTTTTTGTTTAAAGTCTGTGTGCTGCATTGTACCTGGAAGAAGTGAAAGTTGAAATTTTGCCATATGCTTGAAAATGGTTATCCTGTACCTACTGAAAGGTTCAGCAGCATTTATCACTGTCACTCTTGAGGTGTTTCCATTAAAAAATGGTGCAAAACATCAACAAGCCTATGTTGGGAGGTCAGCATTTTTGCAGTGACATCCTGCCATGTGCAGATCCTGGCATAAATGATGCCAGGCCCCCTTAGCACACCTCTGTGAAGAACATCTCCAGTTGGATACATTTGACTTCTGTATCCATCTCTGCGCCACGTAAATGTTTAGTTGAGTATCTCTTCTTGTATGATGCTGATTTACATACAACAATCAGACCATTTAATGTCACAACACTTCCTAGACACCTTCTGGGAAAATATTTTATTTCTTCCAATTTGCATAGTTCTGAACTTTTTTTCTGGTTGTATCTATTTAACAAGGCACTCAAGCCTGTGTGCTGAACAAGCAAAAGCAGAAGTTGCAGCACTGCAGTTTGCGTTATCAGGGTTCAGTGCTCAGGACTGTCACGTTTCTTGTTCTGGAGGTCCCCAGTGCATTCCTTGATGTGTCAGCCAGGAAAGTGGCTGTCATGGCTGTACTTGGGACTTTCTGAAATTTTCTTGCCACAAAAAGAAATCTGACTGAGTCTGGACTTAACCATGTTAGTGCAACTATAGGAAAATTTCTGAGAACATTTTGTTATGGGTAAGGGCAGAGTCTGAAACTGAGACTTTGTCACGAACTCGTGAGAATCTATAGGATGCAGTTTGTGTGCCTTTCCCCGTGTATGACGCTGCAAACCGAGAGGAGTGATTCCTGTGTGCTGTGCATGACTCTGCACTTATGCGATTGCTTCACTGAGATGGCCGGGTTCTAAAAATAGCTCTGCTTACTCAGATGCACCTGATGCCTGCAGAAAAATACCACTGGATGGTGAAGCTGGAACACCTTGTGCTTCTTTTCCATAACCAGCAGCAAACAGAAAGCAAGATTAAAAAGAATGGGGAGATAATTTACAGTTAGTTTTCAGCATTCAGGGGTTTTTTTCAGCGTTATTTTCAGCATTTTCTTTTTTCTCATTCCTTTTCATGGGTTCAGTTATTTTTCAGGGCAGGGAGGAACCATTCATTTCTTATTCCTTTGCCAAGGTGATGCCAGTCCTAAGTTTCTCTAACTTGGGATCTTCATAAAAACGAATTCTTAATTTGTAGTCCCCTTTATCTGTTCATCTGAGGCATCTTTCATAGGCACTAACATGCTCACTGGGGTTGTTGCAAGGCACAGAAGATCCCATTGCCTCAGTGTGTTATTTCCATGTAAATACAGATTTTCCCTGAGGGCTAATTACAAGGCTTTTAAAAGAAAAAACTTTTCATATAAGAACTCTGGAGTAAGAACTTTTCTTACCTGGTATTATAAAATGCTGTATAGAAATAGAAACGATATTGCATTTCATAGGAGCTGTTTATATATTGTTAGTTCACACTTGTGTGTGTGTGCAGACACACACATAGAGCCAGTGCTGTTCAGTCCTGGCGAATATAGTTCATGAGTGATGCAACATAGTGGACTAATCTGGATTATAAAGCGACAGATTATGTTCAGTTGAGTCCCTCACTCTGTTTAGAGCAGTAATGAGTTTTTTTGGTGACTCTGGATCCTTGATTGTTGAGCTTGGGCTGTGGGGTTTATTTTGTGTGTCTCACAATTCAACCTAAGGCAGTGTATTTCAATGTGCTGATAATTATCTAATCTTGTTTGAAACAGTCTTCTCACCAAAAGATTATGGATCGCACCCATTTACTTCAGAAATCCTGTGAGTCACAGCATCGGAGAGAAACTGAAACTGAAATCACCCCTCTAGTTAAAATATTTTTTATCAATTTTTACTCTAGTAGTACCCAGTTTCCTAACAGGTCAGAGGTCCAGATGCTCTTGACATGTTACTCAGGCACCAGAGCTCAAAGTTTTAACACCCCATGGCCAAGAGACAAAGGTAACACTACGATCAGTTCCACTTTCTGGTTATGGTTCTCCATTAAAAAAAAAACCAAACCAAAAACAAAGCAAGCAAACAAACACACAAGAACCCCACCCAAGAAAAACAAACCAAGAAGTGCAGGAAGGTTAGTGTAGGGGTCAGCAGAAAAATGACAAGTGAAAAATCTTCAATGTAAATGAGTCCCAAGTAAGCACCCCTGTGGGGTCTATTTAGTTTCAGTGAACAGGATTTTAATATTTACAGGAGCAGTTCTGTAGTGGTTCTTAGTGGAGAAAAGTTCTCATTGGGCTTCAAGAAATGAAACCAGCAAATTCTGGTAATGCATAGATTTGTGCTGAACTGACATCTTTCTCAAAACATAAGTTATTTCCATCTTCATTGCATCATAATACAGATGTATGAAAGCTGTATTACAAAGAGGTCCAAATCATACTTTACAGTAAGGTTTGTAAACATTTTCCCATTACCAATTGTTCCTTTTCTCTGTTCTTTTGTGATCTAAATAGGGGACTGTGACATGTTTGGTTTTCAGTAAAGTAAAAGGAAGTGCATGCAGTGAGTTTAACAAGTTTGTCACCCCAGGCTAATAAATTGATTTGCCTCTTCTTTGTAGAAGCCACAATCTCTAATTTTCTAGTTCAATACAAAAAGACAAGAAAAATCCCTGTAGCCTAATTAATAAATGTATTCAGTTGAGCCCTTTCTAAAATGTTGAATAAAGCGAAACATTCATCAGAATGGGTCCAATTACTAGGAAACTGTTGCAGATTTCATTTAACATTTATTAAACATTAATGTTTCCTCAAATTATTGATTTACATCTAACAAAAAATATGGAATGTTTGTCTGGCTCAGATACAATACACTGCAAATTGCTATTTCTTTGCAGCAACAATGTTACCTAGAGTCTTCATCTGCTTTTTTAACAGTTTACAGAGATAAGCCAGTGTTCTTATGCCCCTTTTAGTGATAGGAAACTTTGGACAAAGAGGAACTAAGGGACAATTTAAAAATATAAGCAGAGAAAAACCAGGTGTATTTATTGCTATATAAAGGAGCCCAAATAGAGAAATTTAATGGGGAGGGGGAGGTGTCAGAAAGAGCATGAGACAAAGTGAAATCTGTTCTAATACCTGTTCACTGTAAAGACACACGGTTCTCTTTCATGAGCCGGTTCTGACATCATCACTCATTTTTCCACACTATCTCCACGTGTGTTTCTCTAGAAAGAAGATAAAGGTGAATCAAAAATGCAAAGCCAAAAAGCGCTTTCACACCAACAGGAGAATGTGCTCTTTCACAAGTTTCATCTGTGTCATCGTTTTCCCATAATGTACAGCGCAGTTTACACGCCTGCCTGCCAGTTTCCTTCTGTGCTACCAGTAAAGCTGCTGTGGTTTTAGTAACACTGTTTACTGTGGCCAGTGGAGGGAAAAAACTCCAGCTTTTGTTCTAGAGGAGGAGGCAAATTCGATACCAGAGATTCAGTTCTTCCTCTCACAGATTTTTTCTCATGTCACTTCAAATAAGCCTGACCCTTGCTTCAGAGCCAGCTGACTTAAACTTACCATGGCAAGGCCATTGAAACTAAGTTTATCACTCATCTGAGTTTACACTGACAGCCTGAGTCTGATGTCCTTTCCCACAAATGTTCAGGTTTCTGTTTCTGTCCTGAACTCTTTCATTTTTAGCTCTCAGTCACATCCCTTCTACTATCATGATAGTACCAAACTATGTGTGGATGTGCGTTCAGACTCAGTATTGATTTATTTTTTAAAAGGATGGGAAAAAAATGTCCATATGACTGCTGTGAAGTCAAACATCATGGAAGAAGCTGAGAATTGATGCTGTTAAAAAAGAATTCAGCTGCTGTTCCTCACTTCTGACACAATGATGGACATTCGGTGGAGCAGTGTCTTGAAACTGGCAGTCACTGGACATCTACATATCTAAGTGGCATCTACCATATCTTTAATAAAATATCCTGTATAGTAATAGATTGGCACTGAAGAGCTATATCAGATCTTTTCCATATTTTTAGTAGTTTTTTTGCTTTCCTTGTTTGGTGCCATGAATATGGATGGTAGCAGAGGGAAACGGTGGAAAATTTTACTCTTCTACTCCCTTTTCACAGCATTTTCCCATTCTTCAGTGTTGGAAACCTGGATATTATATCACTTATTTCCTTCCTGACCTGTAGAGAAGTTTCAGTCTGTGTCCAGGTTGTCAGGTATCTATTTTCAGTGGACTCAGTTTTTTGATTCCTGCTTTTGGGGAGAGGTGCCATCCCCAATAAGAGCACAGCTGCTTTGGATCTTCTGCTCAACAGTAACTTGATCTCATCGCTTTTACATATGCAGTGGTTCCTCTATGGTTCAAAGTGAACCTGGGCAACATCCTCATATACGAATACCACCTCATCAATAAAACTCAGTAAGTGAAAGGCAGAAATTCCTTCAAAAATAAACTGACAAAATGTGGAGAATGAAAGCATAAAATACTGAGCAGATCACGCCTTCTTTTAGATGAGTTTTCGCTTGTTAGTGGCTGAATGCTGATTAGGTTTTCCATGCATTACACTCTCACAATTTAATCCTCCCAGGAGAACCACATCACCAAGCCAACACTCTCTCTCAGCTGGTATTGATGATCCACCTACCACGCAGTCGAGAGCCATAAAGTGCCGTGTTTTGCTCTGCTGAAGGATGTGTGGATCCATCACCCCTGCAAACAGACAAACCTCCTGGATAATTCTGCTTCTTCCCACATGCTGGGAGCGCCAGTGGTTCCTGTTGGCACCCCTGCAGTCCATCTGCCATGCTCAGTCATTCCTCACTGCTCTGTGCCTCAGCGGGACATCCAGGACAGCGTGCTGGGCTACGTGCCTGTCACAAGCAGGGCTCCTTCATGTATCCAAATCAGCTTGTGCTATTCACAACAGAAAACTAATATTTCCTGTAGCTAAAGTTACAAGATTATAAGGCTGAAGTTATAAATTATATAGTTATAAGGCTTATAAAGTTATGAGATTATAAGGTATTTGTGCTGGTACTGTTTAGACAGATGAAATTATATTTCAGTTACCCCCAATAAAGAAAAAGGGAAGTAAAAGCAAAGGAGGATTAAATGTACATTTACAGATTTTTTTCTTCTACACTTTCTTTTCTACTTAAACTGCCCATATATTAAATTTACCTCTGCAGACTGCTGTAGAATAATCCTATCTTTGACACCAAGTTCTCCATTCTTTTCCCACTCTCGTGCAGAAGATTACGGGGGAAAAATGCCAAGTTTTCATGAACTAGAAGTTCATGTAAACACATACTTCATCATGTATGCACACATATGTATGCATAGACAACAAATATGTGTATGTATTTATATACAAATATTTTGTGTACACACGTGTGTAAACGACATGCATATATATGTGTATATATATATATATATATATATATACACACAACACAGTAGTGATTGGACCACATACTTTTCCCATTTTTACTTTCCAGTATGAGACTTCGGAAAAATTAACAAATATAGCATTTGGAAAAATAGAAAGCATGTGAAAATCAACACAGAAAAACTGTCACGACCAGTATTTTCTCATGCTTCTAATCTAATCTGCTCTAACTGTTATCGAAAGCCTTATTTCATAGCCAACCAACGATCTTTTCTTTCCTTACTGCCAGGCCCACGCTCTCCTGCAGCCTGACTGCAGTATAAAAAAAATTATAATAACTCAGTAATAAATATCACTTGCTTATCTGTCTTGGAAAGAGCAGTAGCTGCACCTGAAGGGGAGAGGAGGTCACCCAGCAGGTCCTGTGCTGAGACCCGAGGGTGACAGCAGGCTCCACCAAACCTCACAGTTATTATAAGCTTGCCTAAGTCCATACCTGACCTTTCAGCTTTCTGGCTTGTGATCCTTTGATGAGGGTGGTAATCGCTAGAATTTGACTGTTTCCATGAGGTTTTTTCACTGGCAAAATGCAAGGGTGAGACCTACAGGCCAAGAAATGGGGGAAAGGAGGGGAGATGGCAGGGAGAGAGAGGGAGGGAGGGATGAAGGAAGGAAGGACGGAAGGAAGGATGGAAGGAAGGACGGAAGGAAGGAAGGAAGGAAGGAAGGAAGGAAGTTAGTTTCTCCATAGCAGAGTGGTAGGGAAGGAGGAGGGGAAGCAAGAGGCGCACCTGCAGCCTTGTGTTTCCTGTGTTGCAGGCTGAGGTGCAGCCCTGGGTTGCACCTCTGGGGTGTGAAGCTGCCACAGTGTTTTGATTCAGGATGGAAACCCACCCCCACACCCCCCTGCCACTCCAGGTCTCAGCCAAGCCCCTACAGCAGCCACAGGTGAGCAGCTGCGCTGTGTCCGTGCACGGGGGCTGTAAAGAAAGGGGCATCTGATCCGTGCCATTTCCCCCGTCTCACAAAGCACAGCTGCTCCTTCCCAACCGTGTATCACATCCCAGCAGCAGAGGCCTTTACCGGTGGGATATCCCTGGTAAAGGATTTGGGAACTTCCCTGTTCCCTTCCAGCAAAATGCAGCCGTGTCCTAACCAGCATTTCCACACTGCTTTGCACAGGCATTGCAAGAGCTGCTGGGCAGTGCTAAGGCCGCGCACCTGGGGGCTAAAAGCCAAAACGAGCAGGGTTCGGTTGTTGTCTGTGTACAGAGGGTGTGGCTGGAGATGGAGGGGATGCTGCGCTCCCAGAGCTTCCCGCTGCCACAGCGGCCCTTCCCCGCGGGCTCCGGCCGAGCCCATTTCGCAATGTCAGGATTGAAGGGTGAAACCATTGTCTGACCGTCCTGCCTGACTCACACTAAAAGAGAAAAGAAGTCGTTCCGGGGAAGCCGAGGCTTTGCAGGGAACCTCTGCCCTGGTCCGGGAAGCTTCATTGCCCTCTTGTGACAAGCCGAGAGCGATTCTCCTCTGGCGGCAGGGCAGCGAGGAATATAAAAGTAAAAATCATTAAACAAGCGTGTACCGTTAACCCTCTGGGCTTCTTCAGTGTTCACCCCCAATAATATTTTGTAATGAGCTTTTTTATTAGTGCCATTAGTCTATTAGCTCTTTAGGACGGATACTTCTTTTGCTAAAATGACAGCCTGCTCTTTTATGTCTAAATATTTACAACATTCTTGCTGAAATAATGAATAATGGAACAGTAATGGCTTCACTGTTAAGAATTGTGTTGTGCTTGCTGATACAGGTGAGTAGCTGAGATCAGCGGTGATTGAAATCCCCATTATCCTCTTACCACCCTTAGAAAAGCTTCACAAACACAGCTTTCCCAGCACACTGATAAGAGCCTGGGTGGCAGCAAGTGATAGCGACAAAATGAGGCCAAAATGCTGCTGCTGATACAATGTTATCTGAATTTCTGAAATATTGCCACCTTTACCACTGATTTAGGTGGTAGTTTTACATCTTTATACCTATGCCATCCCTGGGGTGATTTCTGTGTCTTACAAATCACAGGTCCCAGTTTAGACAAACTGTTTTTTATTGCTTATTTGCAGGTTTTATTTTGTATGACGAAGGAATAGGCTCATGTTCACTGGATTTTCCTATGTCATCCATAACTTCTGATTTCTAATCACATGTAACTATGGACAGCCACACTCCCCTGGTGGATGGCTGTGCCACATGTTCTGTCAGAGACAGGAGCTCAGGCCCTGGTTATGTTTCTTGGCTGTAGAGCTCTCAGGATAAGATATTTGTAACTCTGTATTGTTGCTGAAGAGTGGTGACCTGCTATAGTCCACTGCTGATGACCTGCTAAATGAGGCAGAGTCAAATTTTCGGCAAGAGTGAGGCATGCAGCACCAGGTGTTTCTGTCCCACCAGTATGTGTGCCACCTGAAAGCTGCTCATGTCTTTTGTCCTAGAAGAAGGGGAATGCAGCTGCATTTAGAGGCTCTTTCAACAGAAAATTAGCCCACAAATATCGGAAGACCCTCAGTCCTTACATTTTCGTGGTAGATTACCTACACAGCAGGAAAATAACTTACAATAAGATATTTCATGCTTTATTCTGCTCAGAACAATTCCTTGACTGTAACACCTTGAATTCCTCCTTAAAATGCTGATCACAGAGGGTCACACCTTACGTCAAAAATCCTTTTGTTTCCTTTCTTAGTCTTCAGAATATTTACTTTTTATTATCATTAACCCAACTCACATAAAAAAAATCTCAGTTCCTGATGTGTCATAATCATCAGTACAGTGCTTCCCACTCTGACTGTGGCCATAGGAGTCATTACCACAAACCCTGCAGTTATTTATGGTGTCCACTTCTTAGAACACAGTGTCCCTGTACCCTTGTCTTGGTGTTTGAATGGTGAGAAGTAATCACCCGAGTACATAGTTCCCTACAGGTCATTCTGTGTGTCCTTGTCTGTGGATGTTCTGAAACGCCGCAGTGCCCCAGTTCAGAAGTTCATGGGCGTGCAGACCTGCATTAGCCAGTGATTACTCCTATAGTAATCATTTGCCAATGCCGTAAAATCCTGGGACTCCCCTCAGCATCTGCAATGTGATTCTGCATATCAGATTTGCAACGGCCCGCACAATGTGCTTATCCCAGCCACACGTCATAGCAAGTTTCACCTTGTCTCTGATGATGCACAGCGCTTCCTAGGCCTGCCTGAGGAATGTTTTTCCTCTCACCGATCTTCCCCAGGCTGACAGTGATGTAAGTGCAGAGTGTGGATTTTCTGTACAAGTTCTCAGGTCACAGGATACATGAATATACTTAAGCTTTAGACCATGAAAAATATGTGCTGTACATTTTTCACTACATCAAAAGATAGAATGTACAGGTGCTGATAGACTGCATCAACCTGATTAATTGCATGATGCATAAAAAAAAATGGGCTAGTACAGTATTCCTGTCTGTCATTGAAGAAGCTGTTGATCTTTGGATCATACATTCAGAATTAAAACCATCTGACAGCAATTTATCTCACAGCTGTCCTGAATATGCTGGCTCAAAATTCATTTTGTTCTTCTAATAAGGATGAAAAACAAATTACAAAAGGGCAGATATTTTTCATGGTCTTACAGGAAACAGCAATACTAAACTTTATACAGAACAAAAGAGAACAGAAATTCCATATTATCATGTGAGTGTGATGGGGTTTAGAGCAGCACAAATCTTTTCCCCTGCATGTAGTAACCAAAACTCTCATTGTTCATAGAATAGAATGCTCAGTGATGTTGCTTCAAATCCTATAGTGCAATAGGTGTAGGGAGTAGGATGTGCTTTGTTTCCAGGAAAAATCAGAAATGCATCTCCCACGTTTACTATATCTCAAGAGAGTGAGAAACTCTGTAAAGTCCCTTGTCCATTTCCTTCTGCTTTGTCACTCCCGAGTAAACTTCCCAATTCTTGGCGTTCATACTTCTGTATAAATACAAAAATATATATGATGGCAGTGATATTTGCTGTCAAATATTTTCATTGTAGGCATCAGAAAGCTTCCTAGTCATCAGCAGATTAAAGGCTGCAAGTGTGAAACAGGTGTGGCTTGGTTTACATATGCCTTTTGCATTTTGTTAAGTAGACGAGTGACAGAACCAGAAGGGAAATTTAGAAGCCAAGACTCATTCTAAACCTTCTTTTAAACTAATCCAATTAACATAATACATAAGCATAAAGTAATTCAGCAGCTTGACCCCAAAGGTAGGAGCTCTGATCTCTTAATTATAACGTGGAGCATTTTGCATATTTCAGTTAAAGTTTCCAGATCTCATTTTCCCGATTTGTCAAGTAGAGAAAACAGTAATTACCGTCCTCATAGGGTTGTTAATCCCTTTAAGGATTTTTAAGCACTATAAAAAGAAAAAATACCCTGTGATGGCATTTCTAGTAGCTGTGTGGTTTGACTGTCTGCAGCCTGGAGGGCTTGACTGGTTACCAGGGGCTGTAATAGCAAGGGTTTCAGCCGCATCTTGGTGAGCTGTTATTACTCAGGGCACGTCTTTAGCCTGTTGCTGTGCTATGAGAACTGCTGCCTTCACCACTGAGAGTTGTGCAACTTCCTTCTGGCTTCTAAAGTTGTTGTTTCCAAGGAATTCCTTTCTTCTGGTAACTGGTAATGGTTTCTCAGGCAACATGTCCAGATGCTGGTGACTGTTTCATCTCATCCTGTTTTATTTTAAAGTTAATGACACAATAGGAACGGTCAGACCACATCTTCCTTTTTCCTTCCAGAACTTTTATATATAAAGATCTTCTTTTGACTTAAAGTGTGGGTGCTTTTTGGAATCAACTTGGAAAACCAAGACGTGTCCTTCATTGCTCAGTTCTTGTCAAAGGAAAGATGGAAGAAATATCCATGCGCTGGAGGAAGAAGAGGGAGCTACAGCCAGCCCTGCTCTGGCCAGGACAAGAGCAAATGGGGCAGCAACTGGGGTATATAGGGAAGATATCACATCAATTTTTTTATAACAGTTTTACTCCCTGCATCAAAAAACTCCAAAGGCTGATCTCAAAAAAATGAGAAAAAATTCACTCATGTTCATGTGTTCCTCTTAGCTCCACTCCCCTCAGATTCTTAAACATAATGTATAATACAGATCCCAGTAAACCTTGTGGTGGACGCCTTTTCAAAAGGAAAGAAAGATTAGCGCTTGCATTCCTTAAAAGCAGTGATAGTAAATAAATACTGTTGGCAAAGGTGGCTTGGGAATATGGGAGCCAGCTGGTTAAAGCAAGGCTTGATCTCCTCTTGCAGTGTTCTAGAGTGGAAAATTGATTTTTCATATTGTACATGAAAGGCTTTATCCTGAGTGTGGGCATGCTCAGCTGATGGGTTGAGAGTATTTAATGTAATTATTTAATCTAACAATCTAATTATCAGTCACCAGTTTACAACTGTCACTCAATCATCAATCTGCTATTTATTGGTTCAGCAAACAATGCTAATTTTTTAGTTAGCTAAACTGATAAGTAGTGTTTCCCTGAATGGGCTGTTCTGAGCCTTTTGGGGCCTTGAGAAGTACAAAGTGCTAGAAAGCAGAGCGGAAACGATGTGCTCGTACCCTGTGGTTTCCCCCACCTCCAGCTGCCTGGTGGGATGGTGCAGGGGGCAACTGGGGCAAGAGGAAGGAAACAGTATCCCAACGTGGATGAACGGGATGGAGAGGTGGAGGGATCAGGCGGGAAGTGCTGGGAAACAGCTGAGCGAGAAGAGGAAAAGCACGGGGTAAGTGTTACCCAGGAAGGAATAGAAATGGGAAGAGTTGTGTCCGGTGTGGCTAAATGGACACAGGAGGAAAGGAACAACCCCAAGGGAGCTCGCTGATTCGGGACTGCCCGCCCCGCACACCCGAGCGCCGGAGAGCCGGAGCCGCTCCGTCCCCGCTCCGCCGCTGCTCCGAGCGCAGTCTGCAGGTGGTGCAATTGCCCCGAGAAACGCGTTTCAGGTCTGTGAGCGATTTCTCGGAGTGGTTTAATCACAGTCACGGAAACTTTCCCCTCTAAGCGCTGCTTTGATGGCAGAACAGGTAAGAGGGTTACCCTAATCTTGATTTCATCCTAAATGCTTCCTAACCCTTTGATAAGCATAGTAAATCCCCAGGTCATAGCACTAAGCCATCGTTTCTGGAGACAGTGATGTAATTGATGGTGTTTTGCTTTATCTCATCTACGTTTTAATTAACAATTTCAGACCCTGCAGTCAGACCTAATAATCTGTACAGACGTCTCCTCTTGTAGATAATGATCAAGTTAATTCAGCCTGAGGGATGCAAGTAGAATCTGCACACAGATTCATGCAATATGTTACACAAGCAGCAGAAAGAGACAAAAATAGCTAAAGAAATAAAAAATTCATGTTACACAGTGTTCTTTACAAATCTTTTAGTCCCTTTTTCTTTTCTAGTGTGCTACTTTGGAATAAAGTGAGTAGATGAAATTACTTCATTGCTTTGGCATTTTGTTGTTCCTTCTGCAGATTGCCAGGGCCTTTGGACCTCCTGTTGTGTTCTACCACATATAGCTCCACAGCCAAAACGTCAACAGCTATAGGCTTGCCGTAAAATTACATTATAAGCAATTTATGTTTTTGACAACTATGGCAGAGATGTCTTTCAGTGGGTGAGCTGTTGTCTGGATATCTCATGAGACATTGCTAAACATCCTGGAGTAAGAGCCTCCTCCCTGGCACTTTGAAGTCCATGGGACTTTTGATGTTGACTTCATTAACAGTAGGATGAAACCTTTAGGTTGCCTATGCATGGTATAAAGCTGACCTTTTACTGAATCACTGTTGCTATGTGAGTCAATCATCTATTTAATGCATCATCTCCTCGCTCTCTTTAAAGCAATTCAAGTAGATGTCACCAGGGGTGCAAGCTGAGGAAATTCCTGAGACAGGAAAGCAACAAGTTCATGGAGGACAGTTCATTATCTTTTTATTCTTCTTGCCCCTCTGTACCAATCTTTTCCTACAAGCATTGCTCATTGCAAAAATGCATTCCCCAATGCTTGTAAAAAGATTATAATCTATGCCAGTGAAGAAGTGCAAGTGTTTACTGAAATGAAAATGCATGTTTTATAAATGCTGTAAAATTTTTTAGGAAATACCATGTGAAGTTCAACAAGGTGAAACAATTCTTCCAACCGCAAGTGCTGCTTGATCTTGTAATGCAAGGCATGGAGTCGTGTCACAGAGGACATGGAGGGTAGCAATAACCTCTTTTATGTAATGAGATCATAGAATCCTACAATGGTTTGGGTTGGAAGGGATTTTAAGGATCATGTAGTTCCAAACCCCTGCCATGGGCAGGGACAATTTCTCCTAGACCAGGTTGCTTATGATGCCTTAAATGGCTGCCTAGAAACAGAGACTAGACAGGAGTAAGGGAATAAAGGGGGATATTACTTGAAAGACCTTCAAAGGTACACCCTGGGGAGCCAAAGGCTATTGCCAAGATGGACGACAAGTCACAAGTTCTTCACACTTTTATAGGTTTGGTTCATCTGCATATCAGCATAAATTTGTCAGTTAAAACTTTAGCTGATGATGTAATTTCCCCAAGGTTAGCCCCTTCTCAAGATGTTGTTTTACACATTCCGGGCCTAGGACAGTGTGGGTGTCCTTGGAGAGCAGGCTTGGAGAGGCTTTGTTATGCCTGGCCTGAGAGAACAGCAGCCAGCAGGCTGCAAGAAACTTCAGAGTTACACGCTAGGCAGTACAGGATTTGAAAATATAAAAGTGAAAACCCAAGGCACCACCTAAAGTCCCATCCCACCTGGCCTTGAACACTTCAAGGGAAGGATCAGCCACAACTTCTCTGAGCAACCTGTTCCGGTGCCTCATGACCCTCACAGTGAAGAATTTCTTCCCTAAATTTCTATTTTACCTAAATCTACCCTATTTTGATGTACAGCCATTCTGCCTTGTCTTATCACTACATCCTTTTGATGTCCTCTCAAAAGTCCCTCTCCAGCTCTCCTATAGGTCCCCTTTAGGTCCTAGAAGGTGCTGCAAGGTTTCCCTAGAGCCTTCTCCAGGCTGAACAGCCCCAACCCTCAGCCTGTCTCCAGAGGAGAGGTGCTCCAGCCCTCAGAGCATCTTTGTAGCCCTCCTCTGGATGTGTTCCACCACACAGAGCTCCATGGCCAAAACATCAACAGCTCTAGGCTCTTATTCTGGGGGCCCCAGAGCTGAACACATTCCTCCAGGTGGGGTGTCCAGGGTATAGGGTGCTTCACTGTTGGACTTTGTAAGCAGAAGAAATTATGGAATTGTTCTGAGTCATAGTCATTAATAAAATAGACTTTGCTTATAATTTAGCTTCAATTGCTTTGGTAATGTAGTGAATTTGTATGATTAGTTCTTTATTACTCATACGAGAAACGTAACTAATGTGCAGCAATCTTCTCTAGTGCTAAATTCAAAAGCAGGATGGAGAAATAGCATAGAAAGAAGTTTCTTTGATATTCAATGGCACTGACTCCCTAGAACAGAATGATCTATAAAATATGAATCTTCTCTCACCTGTATTGGTATCATGATGTGACTGGAAAATTGGAGTTCTATTCATCTCTGATTCCCTGGGAAATAATATGTTTTACTTTATGGAATAAACAGATTCAAAGTCTCAAATATAGCTGGAAAATTCAACATATGTAATCTTTGGGCTCACTTTCTTTTGTCCTTAATATTCTAGTTGGCAGTGCCCATATTTGCCTCTATATATATATATATATGTTGTGCAGCCCTACCTTATAACACTTACCTTTCCCAGTGTAACTGTTCAGAGGTGTACAGCAGCCTTTTGCAATCAGTGGTTAAAACATGTTTATAATTGTTCACTTTTTGGTATCCTTTCATCCATCACGCATGCATTCAGTAACTAGTGAGACAACCAACCCAGGTAAGCATTTTTGTTTCCTTTAAAGGGATAAGAATATGGAGATGTTATATAAGCCAAGAATATCAGAATTGACTTGAGATTTTGGGGTGACTAGCTGAGTTTGTTGGTGTCCAACATAAGCCACAGAGCTGATTTTCCAAAGCAGGTGAGATACACGCTCTCTGAAAGTCAGGTGCTTCTAGAGGAGCTTGGACTAGACATCTGAAGAATGAGTTGCTGAAGCTACTTCTGGAAATCCTGACCGGTGTGCTTGGGCTGAAGTCACACAAGTTCAAGGCAGGGAAAAATTAGTAACTGACTCTTGCTTTCAAGTGACCTGTGATGCTTCCTTTGCCTATTCATTAGATTTCTGAGTGGCTTTTGTCTGGTCTACCCTTTTCCATCTTGTAATTACTTACCAAGATTCATCATCATCTTGCTGCTGGCTTGTCATTAACATTCCTTGCCTGTGCTACCTCCCCCCAGAAGCAGTCCAGTCCCTATGCTTGCCTGCTGATGATGTCACACCAATCACCAATTTATTTTCTCTATTTCCTTTTTTTTATCCTTCCGTGTTCCACGTTGCACTTGCCCATGGAACTCTTCGACACAGGAACCAATATTTTTCATTGTACAGCATCTAGAATAATTATGTCTCACTTTCAAAATGAGGTTCTCTGAGGTTCACTGTACCACTACTATTGCTGCTAAAGAATTACAAGATTTGCTGGTCATCCATGTTGGTTTTTCAATTAAAAGTCAACCAAGTGCATGAGTTCAAGGACCTGATGGTTGAACGTATTAGGGTGGGATTGCTGCTGAAAATTATTTGCATTTTTTTGAGTCAGAACTACCAAATCTGTCTATTAGGGTGACAACCCACCCTTAAGGGGAAGGAAGCACCCAAGATTCTGAGCATTTCTCAGATCATAGACCAGCCTGGGGGCGGGTGGAGGCAGCACCACCATCCATCCCATGGCTAAAGTCAGCTTCTCTGGGCCTTTATGCTTAGGTGGGACTCAAGTAACTCCACTGACTCTAGAGGACAAAATTTACCAAATATTTTCCTATGCTAAACTACTATTGCTTTTTGCCTCAGAATGCTCTCACATGTCAGAATTGCCAAAGCATTTTGTGTATGAGGCCCCAGAGTTGCGTCCGCGAGTTTTATAGTAAAGAGTTTTCCATGGGCTCTGCACAACCTGCATCCTCACAGTCAGGTGGAAGGACAAAGAAGCTGCCTGTGTCTAGAACATTTTTCATCACAGTAACTAAACATATATAATTTTTTTTTCTCATTGATACATTTAATATTTATGGACATATCCATTTGGGGTTTTTTGTAATAGACAGAAAGTAAAAATTCCTAATACACTCCCAACTGCTCCAGTTTCTGGGTCTAGCTGGAAAGCTGTGCCTCTGCACATTTTTCACAAACACTGTTCATGCTCAATGCTGTACTTTGCAGACCCTGTCCTTCCTCAAGGCCTGGTTTAATATCCAACACATTTTGTAGCTTTTTGTTATCATTTCATGAAAGTCCTGAGTAAATCATAGTCATAATACCACTCAGGAATTCAGTTTTATGAAGTAATTTTCTCAGTCTTAGCAGAATTACATAGCACACATTAATTAGTCCTCACAGCAACCACTTACAAGAATAGGGACCATGAATGTCTCATTGTCCTCACAATGAGGCAGAGAAGTTAAATCTTATTTAGATCAGATATAGTTTCTTCTCATAGGTATCACTGATGCAGTGTGGTCACATGAGTGACTGACATGCCTGTTTGATATCTTTGCAAAGAAAATGACTTTGGAAAGGACTGTGACCAAGAGTTCTCATGGTTTCATGAGTGTGTTGGCCTGGGCCCATGGGTGAAGTGAGGCACAGCAAGCTACGAGTGCTGGGCACTGAAGCGTCTCATCTGCGAAGGTGCTGATGTCACTGTGGTGTAAAAATGTGCCACAGATTCTGTTATTTCCATTGAGTCCTTATTGAGGTCCAAATTCAGCACAGAAAATGAGCCTGTCTTATTTTAAGTGCGCAGATAGTCTCAATTTATTTTTAGTTTTGACTTTTTTTTCCTGGTTGAGCTTGAGTGACTGGTTACTAACTTTGACATCTAGATTTCTTTTAATATTCTTTACATGTTTCCTGGAATAGTCTTACATCTTCTTTTTTTAAAAAATAAGATATCAAAATACCTGCACAAAGGCATATGGGGGGGTTTATATTCTTTTCTTATGTGCTATTTTCCCCCACCAGTTGAGAGAGTGTACTTTGTCAGTTTTTCTTTTAATATTCCTCTTGCAAACTTTTTTTTATATATCCAGCTCAGTATTGATGTATTTCTTTGCAAGAAGTCTTCTTCTGGTTTCTTCATGATATCTGAATTAATCTGCGTTCACCAGTTGACATGAATTATCTTCACAACACTCTTGTGATTTCAGGTAGTGCTGTTATCTTTGACTTATGGGTAGTATCTCTGATCTAGACATATTAAGTGTCAGATGACCATCATTTTAATGATTTGATTACTTCAGTGAGTAAAGTGTTTTCCATGTTCAAGTTCTCTATTTCCTTTAATTGTGATGGGTTTTTTTCTTTTCCTTCTGGAATAATTTTCCTCATCTACCAGATATTTTACAGTTTTTTCAGCTTTTAAAGTAGGAGGCCTACTAATTATACCATTATTAACTACCAGTCCTTGATACATTTCTCCTTATGCTGGGGAGGAATATTCATCAAATGCATTCATTAATACAAGCAAAACTACTATGCTGTCATGCAACTGAAGTCTAAACTGTAATGCACTTGCATGTTAACACTTAATGAATTTAATTAATTAAGTTTATTTATGTTTACTAGTTTTTGAGGCCTGGACTTCATCACCTTTGTAATTTTCTAAGTAATTTAAGAACTAGTATTGTAATTATTAAAAAGAGTAGATGTATTCTGTCACTTAGATTTTATTCCTAGGTATTTCATGGGGAAGTTTATTCATAGAGTTGTACATACCAAGCACCACAAAAGAGGCCTTTAATGATCATGACCAGAAACACATAGACTCATGATTTCTGGGTTTGTTGCCTGATTTTGGTAGAGGAGGTGCTCCAGCAGTTGTAGACTCTCCACGTTATTGGAATCTCTTGACTTTTCTGGCCCCAGATCTGAAATTAGTGATGTGGCCTGGGTCAATGCCAGACAGATCTCTGCTGGAGACAGCCACAGACTGAAATGCTTGGTCCTTGCTGCCCGAAACTGTGGTCTTGATGCTTATCCTAAACTAGCTTATCAACTCCTTTCAGATACCATACAAAGTGTCATATCAACCCCACTCCACACTGGGATCTGGGGCAGGCAAGAACCAGTAACTTTAAATTTAGTATTAACTTAAATCGGTTTTAGGGTCTCAAGAGTGACTATGATTTAGGGATAGGATAAAAACATGTCCTGGAGTTAAATTTGCCACCCAGACTCAGTTAGGTTTGGATCTGGGAATAAATGAGGGTATCTGGGTCTGCTGGAAGAGAGCTGGGCTTGAGGTTTAAGTGATGGAAGAGGGCACAGGCAAACAAAGTCAGTGAGTTTTTGTTAGTTCTGGATCTGGCAAGGGTTTAAGGTTTGATCACAGGCGGGGCCTCTTTGGTTTTTATGAGGCTGGAAGGTGTCACGGTGTTAAAGCTAAGCAAGGATTTGCGCTGGTGTTGGATTCATGCTTCTCTTGGCACCAGCCCTAAGTTTAGCAAGGGCTTCTTCTCAATCCAGTACTGATCTTTCTTCATCATCTCCTGCTGGCCTAAGCTTTTTCCAAACAAAAATCTTGGTCAATCTTGTTATCAAAACTTCTGTAAGGTGAAGTCCTAAAATTAGATAGGGATTTCATATTGTCACAAGCCCCACCTTAGTAAAGGCTTCCACATCCACCCTTAACCCTGCATCATGGCCCTTGTCAACCTGAACCTTAAACCCCTGTAATTTCCTGTGACTCTTGCCAACTCAATCTTGAAACTCCAGCTGAGAGCCTTTACATCTCAAAAATTCAAAACAAACAGCTTTAGAAAAAAAGTGAGTTTTATTTCCACTGCCAGAAAAAGTGCTGTTTAATGTGCAAGTGCAGTGTTTGTGTATGACAACCGTGGGCGTTTTGGTACACGGCTCACATGCTCTTTTTCAAAATAGCACTTATTTTGAGCTGACAATGCAAGCTCTCATTAGAAAATTAGTAAAGATGCATAATTTTTCTCAAGAGTAAAATGTGTCAGTTCTGTCCCTTCTGGTAGTCCATATCCGTCATGAGCAAGAGATGTGGCTAAAAATTTAGAACACTGATTAAAAAAATGAGTTGTTTCTGAAATATCTCCTTACCTCCTCTCTGCTGGATCAGAAGAGCTATCCTGCTACTCCTCTTTCATGGAGGAACTTTCCTAGGTGCTTAGCTAATGTCTCTTGTCAGTCAGGAGTTGCTTCCCCTGTGGATAGAGCAGAACACTCCTACATTTCATATGTGCTGAGACACAATTAAGGAGAGTAGGCAAGGTCCTCTTGGTGTATCCTGGTGCAATATTGCACTAAGAAAAGCTCAGATTGATCAGGATTTTTAACCATCTTTTTTCTGACAGCTTAGGAAAAGAACCATTAGATTAAATGGCGAAAGTACATAGTCCACGTTTAACAGGATTTTGAGTGTTGGGAAGAACTGTGGAGGAATTCAGCTCTTTGGGATGAATGGGCTATGCAATAGGCAAATAAATACTTAGGTTGTAACAGAAAGAAATAATTTAAACTATTAATTTATCCCATTAGTTCCTGTACTCCTTGTCATCACTTCCTAATTAACTCCAAATGTTTCCCTATGCTGACTATGGAAAATGCTGTCTCAGTGTGGAGCACCAGCCAGAAAAAACTACCTAAATCCTTGGCTGCATAAAGAACTGGAAGACACAGTGCCACAGACAAAGGAATGGCATGTTCTTTGTAGCTATACTCTTGTCTAAAGAATCCAAGCTATAAAGAGGGCTCTAAAGCAGGCAATGGAAATGATTAGTCATGAGGGTGGTGTGCACAGGGACACGGTGTGCAGCAGGTGTGTTCTCAGATTCCTGTGCTCATACATGCCTTGGGGCTTCACTGAGGCCAAAAGTGCAGCAGGAGTCAGTGCTCAGAGCCCACAATGCTGAAAGAAAATCCCATGATATTAGATGGGATAAGGGTTTTTTTTCAGAGATACACAAATGTTTCAGGGTGTGAAAGAAGTACCTAGTAAAGGAAATCTCGCTTATGGGGCAGTTATTTTTTAATTTTCTATCTGATGTTCTGTTGTGCCTTCCTCAAAATTCTTTCAACACTGAGCACTGCTAGGGAACTCAGTGGAAAATTCATACACTCTAGTCAGGACATTCCCATATGATTCTATGTATGACTCCTTTGATTTAGATAATATTATTGAAATGAATAAACGTCCCTCGCACATCTATTTCTAGGACAGGACCTGACTGCTGTGAAGCACCGTCCTGTTGTTTGCAGTGTGAAACGAGGAGTCACAAGCCAACATGCTTCCTCATATTAACGCTGCTAACCAGGAGCTGGGCTTCTGCTTTATATGGCTCACTGATCTTCACAGAAAACTGACTTGGAGGATGAGAGGTGTAGGCGGGGTGAGTAATAGGAGGAAGGGTCATAGACAGTTTTGTGTACTAAACATTCCGCCTACACAAATGGTACTCTGGGGGTGGCTACCATTCTTAGTTTCAAATTTAAAAGCCACAATCCAAAAATAAAAATAGTGTCACTACAAATAGTAGAAGTGAGGCCAATAAGTCAAATCTGGGCTGGTGCTTTTCTATTTTTTTGAAAGGTGGATGTATGTGGGCTGTGAAGATTGTTTGAGCAAGTCACTTTTGAGAAGCAAGAACAATATGGGAAACAAATGAAAAGTGTTTTAGTGGTTGATAATTTCCTTTTTCATAATAACAGTTGAATGGAACATATTAGTAAAACTCACTTACTGTACATCCACATTTTATAATTTTTAGAGAGTATGTTGGGTGCTTAATCCAAGATGCCAGAGAAGGATCTAGTCCTTTTGACTTAATAACTTGTTTAAAATTTGGTTTAATGTGGCATGTATTTTTAGACAGCAAGAAGGACTATTTATGATGGTCAGTTAGCACATGGTAAATTAAGGAGTGAAATTACAATCTGCTCTTTACCTGCATTCATTCTCCATGAGGACACTTCTACCCTTACATGGAGAGTGGAGTAGCCAGCGCTACCTCCCAGGTCCAGCAAAGCTGCTGTGTCACTGAATCTTCCTCCCTTCTGTCCCCATCTTTCCCTGTATGATTTGCCCTGTTTGTAGCATTTCCTGTCCCTGCACCATAATGCCGCACTGCCCCACAGCCCTTTGGCAGGGATCTTTCTGGCACGGGTTTTTTTTTGCACTTGCATGAAGTGAGCACAAGCTGTTCTGGCAGGAAGAGGCTAAGGCTCCTGTTGTGGGGCTGAGTGGCTGACAGCTACTCCCAGCACTGCCCCTAAAGCCTGTCAGACCCTTCAGTCTCAGTTTCCCGCTGTCAATCCCATTGCACATCCCTGTGTGTGTGGCTGTGGAATTATTTTTGTGGTCTTTCACCTACGCCTGAGTGTGTGCTCTTCTGTTGTTATTCGTCTGCCTGCAGACACACAGAACTGTTGTGGCCTCACTTTGAATGTTGTGTTCAGTTTTGGTCACTGCAGTATAAGAAAGACATTAAACTATTAGAGAGTGTCCAAAGGGGGACAACAAAGACGGTGAAGGGCCTTGAGAAGAAGCCGTGTGAGGACCAGCTGAGGGCACTTGGTCTATTCAGCCTGGAGGAGCCTGAGGGGAGACTTCTCTGCAGTTACAGCTTCCTCTTGAGAGGAAGAAGAGGGGCAGACACTGATCTCTGCCCTGTGGTAACAGTGACAGGACCTGAGGGAATGGACTGAAGTTGTGTCAGGGAAAGTTTAGGTTGGATATTAGAAAAAGGTTCTTCAACCAGGACTTTCAATTTTTAAGGCTTGTGTGTTTTTTCTGGGAAGAAGTTCAAGACCACCAAATAATTAGGGATTATTACTGCCTTAACTGAAACTGAAACAGAAATAAGAATAAGAGGTGCTGGTCTGACTCTCTGGTTATAAGCACTTTTCTCTAGGAAAAAAGGCCAGGAGGAAAGACAGTTAAAATAAACATGAATTAATAAGGGAAGGACATCATGTAGTTTCTGCTGACTCTCAGGAACTTTTCCGATGTTTGTTTTGTTTGGCCTATCTATCTGCATCAAGATATGAAACCCTACAGCTTGAGTTTCGGTGATTTCCCTTTGAAACAAAATAGTGTTTCAACTCTCCAAAGACTGAAGGCTGAACTCCTTTCACAGCTGTGATGGTGGAAGTGTGGAATAACTTCCCTGACCTCAGTCTCAGTTACTGTAAACAATTCTATGAGGTGTGGTTTTAGTTAGGCTTTCCTGTCGTTCTTAAATGTGAGGGGGTTTTACCAAAGGTGGGTTTTTTTCCCCTTAACATATTTTTTGTAATGATAGCAGTGCCTTCTGAAAAGCCTTGGATTGACACTCTGGACATCAAAGACTTTGCCCACAGACCACATACTGAAATAGTGCCCAGATGATGTTGTTAAAGCATAACTCGAAGGGATCATTTGTTAAGAGTTGAGGATAATTCAGTCTCTAAAGCTACTCAGGCTCTGGCCCAAAGCAGCTGAAACAAAGATCATTTTGTCCCCAGACTCCCTCACCTTTTTTATTTCCTCCCCTCTAACTCTGTTTAAAGCGTTCCCCAATGTCTTATTCTTTTAGATAATTTGATGGTAGACTGAGTAAGTTTCCGCTATCTCATGGTCTTAATTCTGATCATTTCAGGTAAAGTTGCTTTTTCTGTAGTATGGTTGTGGAGACTGCAGGTCAGAAAGCTTGTCTGAGTTTGAGTCTGACATTGGTCTCAGCACAGTCTATTTCTACCTGTGAGAAATCTAGTCGAGAGAAGCAAGAAATTCAAAACAATAGAGGGAGTAAAATAGCAGCAAGGCTGCAGCTGGCTTGTGTTCAGATTCTTGAGATGTCTGTATTGTAGATAACTAATAATAGTATAGTGTAATTAAAATAGCCAATGAACCTATTGTAGTAGTTAAGTAACCAATAGACAATGAGCACAAATGATAAACATACAAAAGTGTATATATATATGACACTGCCTTTTAGAAGAAACACTTTTTGGCTACACTTTACACTGGACTCAGTGTGTGTCGCGCGTCCGCCCCAACTGCGACATACGGTTATTTTGGACACCCAACTTGTGTGGTCAATATATGGCTGTTAACATCCTGTAAATATGTCTCATGCCTGGTCACCAACATTTAGTTCTGAATTCTCTCCTACAGCTTTTCTTCACACTTTTACTCAGATTTTCCGTCTTTTCGTTTCCAAGGGGTCTTGATTACAGCTGGGTTCCAGCTCTACAGGATGTGAGCTGGCTGTGTCACACCTCAGCATGCCACTGGTGTCACTGGACAGCTCACATGGGTCAGGGTGGCAGCACTGGCAGTTGCAGTGAACAGGAAAGGTAGTGCTGAGACCACCAAACCAAATTTAATGGTTTCTATCAAGGCAGATGCTTCCATGCAGGGGACATGCACTTCTCCTGGTATAGCAGCCATGTTATCTCACATTCTAAAAGAAAACACAGATTTACAATTGCTTATCTCAGAAGTGAGGGTGTGTCCTGACCTCCATGTCCTGCATCTTGTTTTGTGGCATTTTCAACAGATAGAAAGCTTTCAAAATCTTCAAGGGCTGATTTCTTCTTGATAGAAATAGTTCTTTGTGTTTTATTTGTGATGTTCTCTTCTGGATGAAATCAAAGATCCCTGCGTGCAGTGAGTTCTTGCAAAGCCCCTCAAAGGCAAATCCGGGGAATTGGTTTCCTCTACTCATTATTGTTGCAGAACATCAGACTACCATTCGGTCTGGTTTCAGGAGGAAAAAGGCCAATAATCAGCAGGTACTTGAATTCTATTTATATATTTGTATTGTTTCTTAAGTTACACATCGACACAAAATCTAAGTTTCAGTGGGTGAAGCTAATTCATAAACCTGAGGCAAGTTTTATGTTTTATCAGCATTTTTTGAATTTTGTTGTCTGGCTTGAATTTTCTAAGTACATATTTTTACTTGATCTCTCTGGAGACAGGGGTGGCTTCAAAGTAGCTTCCTAATCCTAATCTTTATTTTAATTTTAAAGAAGTGGTGATCCTTAACACCAGAACACCTCAAGGAAGTTTTCAGCTGGTCTGAAATACCCAGAGGGTAAGAGGATGTTGTCCACAGGAACTGCACAGGCCAGTTTGAAAGCTGGTGCTGTGGAAGTCGGCAGAGGCAGCAGCCTGTCCCAGTGGCTGTGAGGAAGCTCTCTGGCATGTGACAAGGTGGGGACAAACCTCACCTGCACCCCAGGTGTCCCTGTGAAGCAGTTCTCAGCTTCCAGGGACAGTCTGGGTGATATTGCAAGATTGGAAATGTCAGCCTGAGGCAAAGCATTGCCCAACACCAGATTGTAGGGAAATGCTTTCACTGGCAAACTCAGCACTGCTCTGATTCCAAGGAAAAAGTTCCCAGCTCTAAGAGTACATGAATTGCTCATGGTAGCCAATAGGCACATGTCCTGAAACTCACCTGTCCTTGGGCACCAGCCAGTGTTACTGGGACACAGTTTCTTCCACGTGGGATATGAATCTGACAGCTTTTTTTTCCAGTATTTTGTGTTCCAATAGTAGTGGTGGCAGTGTTTGCAGTGACACTGTGGGAAATCCAGGTTCAAGTCTCTTTTTGTGTGTCTGGGATGGTACAAACCCATGTTGTCTAGAGGTTCACGAGAGGAGCTGCTGGGAGGAAGAGCTGGACACTTGGATTGCAAGTGGGATTCTCCACACACTTCATTGTCTGACACTGCATATATAACATACCATCCTCCTGCAGCCTTCAGGCTGCATTCCCTCCAATAAGAGGGTTTATAGCCACTCTATAAACCTCACAGAGTCTTGCTGTGCAGCAGTAAATGTAGGCTTTTGTGGCACAACATATTTTCAAACAGCACAATCAGAGCTGGCTCCCAGAGACCAAGCTGAGGAACAAACCCATGTGAAGTGTCACAGGGCTCTGTGCCAGCTAATTCGGCCTGTGTATTATCTGGACTAATTGGCCCAAGTGGAAAGCAACACTGATGCAGCCACTCTGCATCTGCTTTCTGAGCCAGTTTGTTCAGAGCCAGCTCGGATATATCTACACAGTAGCACATTGTGTAAGTACATTCTCCGTGCTGCCCACAAAATCACTCTGTAGCACTCTCACTGCTTGCACGTGCTATTGCTAACCCATATCACGCTGTGTCCTGGAGACCCCTTGTAGAGGATATACGAGTGAAAAGGGCCAAGTTTTCGCCTTGTTATTTACAGCTAGAGTATGTATTTCCTACCCTAGATGATCTAGATCGCACATATGTAATGACTTCTAGTATTAAAATTACTTAATACTGCTCAGAGATGGCTTTTATTTTGCAATATCAGCATTAAAAAGTATTTTGTATTGCTTCTAATGTAGCTACCAGTGTTGGCAAACATATTCCAGTGGAAAGATTTGACAGCGCAGACAACAGTGTAAAAAGCAGACTATAAAGTAGGCTTAAGAAAGACATTTCTAAGTGGGTTAGCTTCACATGGATATGAAACATAGAGGAAAGAAAACGCAATGCTGTTCATCAAAGCTATGATCAATTATGTAAGGGTTGAACAAGGATCAGTACTTATAAATAATTCTTCTTCTTTTGACTTTTAGTTGTCCTTTAAAAACATAAAACACAATTTAGAAGCAGATTATGGAGCACTGGAATGAAAATGCATAGGAGGATCTGGGGAAAAGAATAAAGTACATCAAATCAAACTGAAATCTTTATGAGAAAGCATAACGAATGTTGGTAAACCTGAAGCCTAAAGGAGCAGTGGTGGAGAAACTCTGTACAACAGTCCTCAAACAAGAGGATGTCCATCTGCCATCTGGGAGAAAGAATGCCTTTGCAGCAAATAGGGGATGTGCCCTTTTGGGTGTTTATTTGCCAGTGGTGCTGTACCCTCACCAGGAGCCAGGATGCTGCGTGGCTGTGCTGACAGCACGCTGTTCACCAGATGGAAGCATTAGGCTCAGATCCGGTGGGGAAAACGATCTGCTGGTGCCAAAGCCTTGTTACCATGACACCTAATCTGGTTTAGAGAAATCTCTGGCAATCTGTAGCAAACCGCCTGAGAGGTGATAACAGGTTTAGTTTTACTCAAGGAAATTCTCAGAAAAATTTCTCAAGGCCTAGAGTGCCACACCAAGGGTAACAAATACTGGAGGACAGAAAAGAAAACACATTCTAGGGAAGTTACTCAGGCTTTTCAGTCATAGCTGTAATGCTGTGCAAATGTTCATGCAAATGTCAACGCTCAGTCAGAGAGGGGTGTAAGCAGAGCTTGTGTTTGTCTAAAAGATAATTGGTGCTAGTGAAGTGTAGAATATTTTGTGCTTACCTGAGGCATTGTTACCAGAATGACAACTGGTCCTAATCTCCTAATATCAACAGAAGGAGAATTTGCTTCCTTACCTAGTTTGTTCCACTCTGTATATATTAGTGGTCCATACCACTAATATAAATATCTTGGGCTCATCTTTGTTGAGGACTTCATCTTTGTATAATCTGCAAATTTATCCATGGTTATTTTCTTTTTACTTCCATACAATTCCATGATGAGCCTCACTGAGGACTTGTTGACATCTTTCAGCTGGTTCTGAATCTGTGTGCTGTTGGGGTTATTTGTATTTTGTATCACCCCATCTGTATCAGGATGTCAAGGCTGAAACACTGAATACGTACTTGTGCTTTCATTAGATTCTTTATCTATTTTGCCACTATTTTACCTGAGGTGGACAAACTTACTCGTTTTTTTTTTCCCACAGATCTCCACCCCAATGTATTTGCATGTTTTTAATGTTGGCACAACAGTCACACTCCTCCAGTCTTTTGGTATTTCACACTACCTGCATTTAATGTTAATGCCAAAATCTATCAAGAAGTAGCAGTAGGCCACAGGTACTCCACAGTCTGCTTTTTCACAATTCCTGGGTGCAAATAATGCAGGTTGGACTATGAACAGTGTCCCAAGAGATGCTTTTTACCATCATCTGACTTATTTGCTAACTTGACCACGGTTCATTATCTACATGTAATGTGGAAATATCATATTCCTTCCTCCAAATATAAACGAAAACTCTTTTGTACTTCTGCATTTTCTGCATTGTTATCAGATTTATCATTTCCTTTGACTAATGGGCCTTCTATGATAGCTAGGGTTTATTTTGTTCTTAATGCATGTCTGAAATATCTACTTGCTATCTTAACTTCACTCCCAACTTCCTCTTTGAGCAGATTTCTGCTGGCCGTCACCCACCCTGTGGCAACCTGTTATGAAAACCTGTCTCTGGCAGCTACAAAAAAATCTGCTCAGGAATGGGCTTCCTGGAAAAAAGGCATAGCAGGACCTGAGCTACCTGCAACCCAGAAGGCACAAGGGCTTGGTAATTGTTTACTGAGACCATCTGTACCTCTGTCTGGGAGGGTTTCAGCTGTGGTGAAAAACATTTCTGTGATTAGCAGGGCCCGTTTGGATTGAAGGCATCTATGATGTTGAGGATATTCGTGTGAGTGAGCTGCCTGTGGGTGCTGCTGGTGCACTGACTGATCCCCTGACAAGCTGAACATGTCCTCAGCAAGGAGGATACCAAGCCTTTGACGTCCAGAAAGCCTTGAGGTCAGGCTGTGGGTTTGCATGAGCCTGCCAGATCCTGAGAACATGACGTTCACTTTAGTCTCTGTGACCACTGTGGCAGTGGAGGATGCAGAGGAGGGGCTTTTTGCACAGGCCACAGAGATACAAAGAAGGGGAGGAAATGGCTAAGACACTCTGCTCTCAGAACAGTAGCAGGACCTAGGCTTGACGTAGTTCTTGTAAATCAGGTATACTGATTTGTAGTAGAGGGCAAAAGATAAAGCGAGAGCGCATGGACACATGGAACTTCTGTTTGCCTGAGTACCAAGCGCCATTGGAGGTGCTCTGAGCAATGGGGCCATGTCTGCACCTGGAGCTCCAAGGACAGGAGTGTCTTGTGCAGCTCCTATTTCACAGCTGTCAGCTTCTTGGGAAAGCTCAGGATACCTTAAGGCATCTCAAATGGCAAAAAGATGCAAATTGTTAGGCATTTGAATTAAGCCCATCGAGCAGGAGTCAGATTAATACACCATAATTGAGGAAGCAAAGTGGAGACACCTTATTTGCAAAATAAAGCTTCCTTCATAACCAAAGAAAATCTAGGGAACGCACCCTGGTAATTTGATAAAGAATAGGGAGGTGCATTTGGGTAAGCTGAGTAGCTCTCTTGAAATATTGACCAGGCATAGGACACTTCTGCCTCGACTGAGGCACGTTGTGGCTTGTCAGGTACCTCTCCTGGCCCCTGGCTGCTGCCCCTGGGGTGCAGGGCCTGTGTTGTAGCTGCCCCCCCTGTGCAGATGTCACTGGTGCAGCATCTTAAATAACATTAGCCATTTATGTGTGCAACAGGAAAGCCAAAATCAAGACCTAGAACTCCGCTACAAAGGAACATTTCTCAGCTAGCTCACACAGAGACATTTAAGTTTCAGTATATTGATCTGGAGCTGAATCTCACTCGTTGTGTTTGACGCAGGACTCAGAGATGTTGAAATAATTGTTATTTCCAAGCCTAATGTCGTGCTTAGTTTATTTGGAAAGGTAACATTTCTAGAGTGAGTGTCAAAATGTAGCTGCTGTGGTCACACCTTTATGTGGTTTTTTTTTAACCTATGCAAGATATGTTAGATGCTAGCATCTAGGCTTAGATGCTCTATTTGTAAAAGCAGAATGTACCAGCAGTTTTCTGTCCTTTCCTCCACTGAGACCTACAGTCTCTTCGCATAATTTGCGCACATTAGTGACGACAGGGAGAGGACAGCATTAGCATACCTAGCAATGCACACCATGGCCTGAAGTGAAGGAGGCGGATTGAGATTATGTGAGCAAGGAGCTGCAGCACTGTATGATTGTCCCTTATAAATTACAGCTTCTGTCACCTCGGTTTTGCTGTCCTTTATTCCTTACGTGAAGAGGTGTTTTGCAAGAGGAGAAAGAGGAAATTGCAAAGACTTTCTCAGGCACCAGACTGTTCAGGTCAGAAAGAGAGTTGTTCTACTTCTGCAAACACATCAGTTCTGATCAAGGCAAAATTTTCTCCACTTTCCTGGAGGAGAAAATCACTGGTAATGTTTCATGGCATCGGTGAGTTTTGTGTAGGCAGGAACAGAGGAGAAATGCCTTCTTCTTCTCAGCCATTCAACATGTCACCAGATAACTCTGCCCTGATGCACTGGAGAAGATTCAGCTGTGAATGGGGCTGGATAATTTTTTGGATATATTATATCTGTCATGAGAGGATTTAGAATTGCTTTACGAACAGTAAGAAAATAACTTTCATAGCACTTGGTGATGTAAAGCAAGGTGAAGGAAAATTCATATCATGCTGAAAATGTGTGGCTGGCTCAATTTCGAAAAATATAGGGCTTGGAAAAATAAACTAGCTGACTTATCATTGTACCAAGAGCAGAAACAACCATTATGTTTTTTAAAAATTGAGAGAGAAACAAAATAAACACTGACTGTTTACAAACTATAGATTAGAACAGATCAAGCCCTTCAGATTTTTGACAGTAGGGATGAGAGCTTGCAGGCAAAGACAAATTTATGCTGCACTGAGGCTTCTGATACCTTGTTTCACCAGTGGTTGGGTAGCCCACATGTTTTCAAAAAGTCTTCTGACAGACTTTCCATTTTTCCATTAACTGTATGCTTTGTGACTACCGTTTTTTCTTACCATTATTATCTATTCTTGATATGCAGATAAATATTACAATAGAGCTGACTGATAGGCTTCGAAGATCAGATTGGTGTGATTCCTCCTATATTCCTGTTTCATACTGCAATGTTTCACGAACCATGGTCCTGGCATCAGCTCTGTTCAGTAACTCCACAGCATCTCTTGTACTTGCTTATACTCATCCATCCTATACCATATCTTCTTCTGCATTCAGATTAAGTGGGGCATGGATATAATTTATTGTTTAAATAACTTTTTTTCTTGTAAATCATCATGTTGATTTATTGATAGTAAAATTGTCAAGATGTGAGTCACAGACAATACCACCCATGTCTCTCGTGTTTCCTTATTCTCAGTTCAAGGTTTTCCTTTGGACTGATACAGTTTGATGTTTATATTTCTCTTGAAAATACTGCATTTTGAATATGTTCTTCAATCTAAAGTGGGGTATTGGGGTCTGGAGTCCTCTGCATTATGTCTGTCACAGAGTGTGTGCTCTTCAGAGCTCGACTGCAGGGTACCAGACAGCTTCCCCAAGGAGACAGCGCTCCTTTGTTCATTTCTGGCTGTGTTCTTGGCTTATTAGTTGAATTCTTGGCACAGTTGTTGGACAGATGTCCACAGCAGTCACAATCACAAGACTGTTTTGGGTCTTCTGGTTGTTAGGTTTGGTTTCTAAGGAGCTTTCAGCTCCCTTTTCATTGTCTGTGCCCTTTTGAGACATAGCTGTCCTCTCCACCACCTTTCTGGAGAGTGAGACGATTTTCTACATAGTTCTGATCTCTCATCCTGATAGCATTACTATGTCACAATAATTCAGTTATATCACATCCACAGATATTTAAGAACTGGAGAAAAGGTAAAAAAAAATCAGAGGTGCTACCTCTGCTGAGTTTTTGCTGTTTGTACCAGATTCACCTGGGTCTTGCAGGAAGTCCCAGCAAAATTCATGGTGAATGTATCAGGCAGTGGATTGAGCCTGATGAAATATGACACAATGGCTCGGGTGCTAAGAGCTGATCTACAGCTCATCAGGTGACTGCAGAGAAATCAGCTGAAGCACTCTCATAATGACAAAGAAACAATTAGTAAAAAATACTTCAGGAGCAGTGATGGTAATGTAAGAATGTTTTTGTTGGTCCTATGGAAGGTCCATCTAGCCCAGTACTTGTTTTCTCCAAAACCTTCTAAGTAGTGAACTTTCTGGAGGAAGAAGTTTTATTTTTTTAATAGATGTTGGGTTTTTCTGCTTCAGGTTCTCCCAGGCTCACTTGAAACCTGACTGAACTCCTAACATCCACAGCATCCTGAAGCAAGGAGATCTACAGCCTAAACAGAAAATCACCGTGTTTTGTGGCATTTTCCTATGCCCTTTTTGCAGTGGGGTATCTTGCACTAAGAAGTTTCCAGGCTGTGAAGCTTGATGGACTTATAGTATGGCATGAGGCTGTTCTCAGATTTGTTCTTGGTTCCCTTGCTGATAAGTCACTAATGTTCTGTTTGCAGTTGTACTGTTGCTGAGTATTGAACTGCCAGTTTTTGGAACTCTTTCAACCCAAGCTCTCATTCCTCAGTGATAACAACCAGCTCAGGGCCCATTTGATTTGCTGTTAGGAAGATTTTTGTAATCATGTGCTCCACATTTCAGCTTGCTCTGTTGCTCAGTATTATAAAGCCCCTCCCCACACTCAGCATTTATCTTTACTACACCAAGTGACTCAATACCAGCACATTTTTTCATCTCCCTTCTCACAGTAAGTTTTGCATTATAGTACTTTTATTAAATTGTTTGTGGCTATATTGAACAGCTTTAATGCCATGCCAGTTCCCAAGGAAGGAGAATGCCTTTCCTCACAGTGAAAACTCTCTGTTTAAATCCTGCCTTCTTTTTCCCATCTTTTTGCCTTTTGGTTTTTTTTTGGATATTGGTGGTCAGTTTCTTGAAAAGTCTTTGATAAGTAACTGCACTGAAGGTGTTTTAGAAGTCTGAGTGGGCTGTATATGCTGGATCTCCTTTTTCACATGCCCGATGACTGCTTCAGGGAACTCCAGCAGATTTGCTTGTGAGGCCTAAACCCTCTTTCTAAGAACTATGCTGACTCCTTCATGACACATTACCTTTATTGCCTCTCCTGTTTTGTTATACTCTTTATTAATTTGCTCTGGTCCAGATGCCATGCCTGTAGAATCCTCAGTTTTGGAACAATGAAAGGAAAATCAAAATCACATTTATTACCTTTCTCTTCTCAGATAAAATGCTGCTTTTAAGCCAAAGGTTATACACCACAGTTTGACTGTATTAACTTAGAACTCCTGGGAGAATATAGTTCAGGCAAAAGGGTCTTGCATGGGAACTTCCCTAACTCTCTTAGAGAAGTAAAATATTTATTCAGCTTTTCTGTAATGCTCTCCTATGATCCTTTCTTCTCTGAGGCTGGCTTTAAACTTTCATCATATATTGACTCTACTGATTCCCTGGTTTGCTTCCTGCACTTGATGCATTTGGGAAAGGATTTACTATCAATTTTTATGCTTCTTGCAAGTTGCTTTTAAACAACAGTTCTAGCCTATTTTGCTTTGCTTTTAAGCTTTTAAAATTTATTATTATATATGTATTTGCATATGCACTGGGTTTTAAAGGACACTGTGATAGATTCTACAACCTTGCAGGATGTAAAATATCTCCTCAGGTTTTCTCAGTTCAGGGGGAGGATAGCAGAGAAGATACCTGCCAGAAAGATGCTAAAAGCAGTGTTAAAGAGAGTTAAAGTCTTTGTGTAAACAACTATTTGAAGGTAACTGTCTGAGCGACAGGGGAAACATAGCCCATGTATGAAGAAGGATTTGGGAAACGGCATGAGGATGTCATCAAGGTCAAGGGGCAGGATGAGGGTGAATCAGTGTCCTGTTGTTAGCCACTAAAGCTGGAAACTGCCTGGTTTCCTGAGCAGTACTTGCCACCCACACCAGCATCCTCAGCTCCCTCTACCAGGCAGATGCCTGCAAGAGCTCCACACTTCCTCACTCGAGAGGGGTTTTGGTGCTGCTGCAGCCTTCAACCCTGGGATGCTCCTCCTTTGTTGTGTCCAAAATAAAGCCTACTCCCGAGACATGTCTGCTTTCACATTCTTCTGATGATTTCATGCCTTAATCCACCTACGTGGTACTGAAACCTGTAGCCACCAAGCTTGCTGGTGTTCATGCCTTCATAAGCATGTGTGGAGCTGAAGAGCTCTGAAAGGCTGTATTCCTGTGCTGGGTTTTATGTCTTGCCCTCCACTCTTCTTGGTGTGAGCGTTCTTCAAAAGGCTGTAGTTGTGTGAGTTGTAATTTCCTTCTGGAAACTTCACAGCCATGTAAGTTTTATCGCTTTGACAAGATGAAGATGTTGTTAGTCACTAGCAGCAGACTGGAATTGTTCTGATAATTTCCGTTACCGTGCAGTTTGCTGCAGCAGACTGGAAGGAGTAGGAGGAGATCACAGCACAGAGCACTCAAATCATGAATCGTATGTTGGAGGTTTAGCAGTGAGTTATTCGGGATTCTCTGCCCCTGCAGCTGAGGCTATCTTTCATCTGCTCAGTTTCGAAAGTGAAAAAAACAGCACTTTACCTGGAGACATGTTTCACTGTCACTAAAAATTTGGTGTTTACTGTCATTCTAATTACATGTTTAGCATGAGACTGCTTACATTTTGGATTTTAAGGAAATATTCCTTTGGGACTTATGACAGAAACTGATGTTTCTCACCAGGCTTGCCAGAACACAGGTTAGCAGATGAGGTCATGTGGGAAAAGTTGATACTTTGTGCTAACAAGGGCAGGCAAGTAAAGGAAAATACATTCTTCTAGTCCCGGTAAAGGCCTTCTCTTCACTTAATAAGTATAATCACGAGGATTGAAAATCCCAGCTGTCCAGAGTGTGGTTATTTCCTCTGAAGAGATGGTAGGTGACAGACTACTTTCTTGGAACTTCTATAAAACCCTGTTTTTCGACTGAACTGAAAGAACTGTTCCTGTTCTTTCTAGATATTTCATGCAACTGCAAAACACGTTAGTCAAATGGACATCCCTGAGCTTCCCATTACAAAACTCAGTAGTGTAGATGCCAAACCCAAATTATAGCTGCTTCCACACAAGCACACTGAGAGCCAGGCAGGAGAAAGCGTTGTTTGCTGTAGAGAGGAGTGACACAATTTGCTTGCAAACGCAGCTCAGGAAAAAAGAAATGGAATAATCTGTGTCGCCAGCGACAGTAACGACCGCAGACAGATCACTTTACTCTTGTCCTGCACATCAGCAACACTGTAACACAAAGACAAGGAGGGATGTACTAGCTGTCAGCCAAATATGTTGGAGAAGTATTAGTGAGTTTATTTCCTTAGAGCTTCAGCCGGAAAGCGTGACAGAAATAGGCAAAACGCCTTCACGAAGCCTTGCTTTTCCTGGCACGCTTCCTCCATCCCTAATGGATTGTTCTGTCTCTACAGGGATTACAGTTAGGCCCTGGAACTGGTTATGTAACAAATTATTTGCAGTGTTTGTCAGCATTAAAAAACAACCGAAAACAAGCCAAGAAGGAGGTTTCATTTTTACCAAAGGTTTGGTAAAAGTCCTATAAACACAACGGAATATTGCTAATTAAAACATTTGCTCTTTTTTACATCTCTTTATCATTGGAATTTAAATGTTTTTCATGTTTCTCTGGAAATTCTAGTGAACAAAGAAAGAAAAGTACCCTCTTTGTACTTAAATATGTTGTCATTTTAGTGCATGCCTCTGGAAAACAATCAGAATCCTTTTACCTCCTGGAGCAAGAAGGAAGCATGCCATTATTGACGTGTACTGCCCTGGTGCTGAGAGGCCCCATTAGGGCCCCTTAATAGTGTCTCTGGAGCCAGCCTTGTCTGCATTCCCATGGGAGAGCAGTTAAAAGAAAGAGCAGCAAGCAAAATCCAAAGTGACCATGATTCTGGGATAAACAACAGAATGAGAAATGCCTGAGCATATTCAAATCTTTAGGAGTGTTGCATATTTAAATGGGTAACCCCATCCTGAATCCCACAGTCAGGAGTCCCGTTGGTATCACAGTACCAGCTTTCAATCTGTCACTTCTGTATTTTTGAAGTTATATAATTCTCTGATGGTTTTCAAGCACCTTACAAGAATCTGAAATTTGACACAAATGCTTTTATTCCTTGAGACTGAGCCCGTTTTTGCACATTTTTTGCAGGGTAATTGGCAGAATACAAATAATCAAAACAAAAAAACCCCAAGCACCCTGTTCGTATTCCCACCCCAGGTTTGCATTTTGGATGGCACCTGTTTTGGTGCAGACAGCTTACACTGGGCTCCTTATGACTCCTTGTGCCACATGACTGCATAAAAAGCAAGCAAAGAAACTTTCCTATAGCAGCTGGAGCTCAAAGTGTGTAGTGAGCCGTCACAAACGGGAAATCAGGTATAAGCAGAGATTGTGCAATAAACAGAAAGACTGATGGCCAGAGGTGTCTCAAGGCCAGGAAATGAGACTTGCCAAGTGTCAGCTAAATTAGACGTGAGAAAGCAAGTATAACAAATAAACCAAGGCTTTGCAAGCATGTTACAAAGAAACCCAGGAAGGAGGAAGCAGAGCCACAAGGCATGGAGGGACAGCGTCTTTCTCAGAATTCTGGGTGAGCTGCTTAATGAACTCACAAATAAGTATTTTCATAAGTCTGTTAGATTTGGAGTCTAGTTCAGCTAAAAATCACTTGCTGTTTTTCATAATGAGGGTTATGCAAATTCTGTATTTTAGAAGAACAGAGGTGAAAGCAATATCAGAACTGTAGTCCCTTCAATCCAATTTGCCATATGCTAATTTGAAGAAAAAAAGATTATGAAGGATGTAGAGATAAATGAGATAAGATAGAATTTCTTTCCCCCGAAGTAGACTATGTCAGACCAACATGACCATTCTCTTTGATAAGACCATGGAATTTTTTATATTAAGATTATATTCCCTGCTAAAATGAAGTTGGAATGTTTCCTCACAACAGCAGATGATTGTAATTCAGAATAATTGGGTGACTTCAATGACCACCAAGCCTGCCAGAGCTCAAGAAGCATTCAGACAATGCTCTCAAGCACATGGTGTGACTTTTGGGGTCGTCCTGTGCAGAGCCAGGAGTTGGACTCCATGATCCTTGACCGGGTCTCTTCCAACTCAGGATATTCTATGATTCTGTAATTTTAAAAGTATGTGTTATGTGAACTGATAAAAGCTTCAGATTCAAGTAATGAGTTTATTAGTTTGAGACAATTGAGAAAGTGCAAGCTCATTAAATAACTATGATTTCCTGGTATTACACAAGCGTGATCCTCAAAAGTACTGGGCACAGCTTTTCCAGGAGGAATGAGCAAGTGTCCAAGTCCTCCCAGCTGGATCACTGCATGCAAATTAGCTCACACAGAAAGCTCAGCTTGTACAAAAGCGAAATTCAACTCAGAAGAGAGATGGAGAAGAGCCTGTTACCCTGTAACACAGTTTGTATCAGGGCTTAGCCTCCAGTATGGGGGTGGGGAATATTTTCCTAGTGAAGGACCAAGTGTGCCTTTCCAACACATTTGGCAGCCCACCCGCTAACACGCTCTTCTATCCAGTAATAACATACACAGTAATTTTAATCACAGGCTGTACCCCATAAAATGAAATCACAGGGCATATTCAGCCAACAAAGTGAAGGTTTCCCACACCTGCTTCAGCTTAATGCACTAATCTGCTTTCTCTGGAGACCAAAAGTTCTGGGTTTAGTCAGGCAGGAAAATAAATGCTGTAATTTCCACCAACAGTCAGGATGTTCTGACACAGAACTCGCACCAGAATCAGTGGAAGAGCTGCATTCAGACAGTTTTCCTGCTTGTGGTCTTCATACGGGACTTGTGTTACCCAGCCTACCCAAGGCTTTACACGTCTCTCAGTCTTTGTGCAACAGAAACCTGAGGTTGCTGGTGGCTGCAGCTGTGAGAAAGTTTAAGAAACTTCGTTTTCCTTAGGCCCTGCCAGTACAATGCCTTCCTCATACTCAGAAATTGATCTTTCTGTTTACATAGAGACTCCTTCAAATCCAATGGCAGGTGTTAACAGCACTGTGTTTATGTCACAAATCAATAGAAGGTCATAACCAAACTCCATTTCCAGCTTTAGTCAATCTCTGTTGCACTTTTAACACAGGGATTTTCATTTCACAGACTAAGACCCATCCTTCTTGTATTCAGAAGAGAGATTCTCTTTGCTACTTCATGCTACAAAGTTCTGCGAATGACCAAGGGAAATACTAATAAATGGCATTGACAGGAAATATTGCACCGGCACCTTACTTTCTGACCACAGAAACTACTCTGCTACCGCTGGGAGGGTTAAAAGCTTTAAAATCAGGTTGAAGTATTAGCTGACAAATCACTAAAGAAAGCTGCTACTTTTTATTCAAACAAGCCTCAGAATGATACACAGATCAATGTTTTGGGAACACTGCCTAATTAAAAGCTCTCTTTTCAGTTACTTTCCTGTTAGAAAAGTAAATGGAGTTAACACTGATCACTTTGTACTTCTCAGGGTAGTAATACTACTTCGGATAATTTTTACAAGACAAAAACCCCATTTTAATTTACTGAACATTTTAAGATAGGTTTTACGTATTTTTCCTTGTTCTGCTTCTGCATACTTTTAAATGTAATTCTGACTTTTCAATCCTCTGCTCACATCACAGAATCACAGAATATGCTGAGTTGAAAGGCACCCACAGGAATCATTGAGTCCAGCTCCTGGCCCTGCACAGCACCATACCTAAGGGTCACACCATGTGCCCCAGAGCACTGCCCAAATGCTTCTTGGGCTCTGTCAGGCTTGGTGCTGTGACCACGTCCCTGGGCAGCCTATTCCTGTCTCTGTGGTGCTCAACCACCCTCTGAGTGAAGAGCGTTTTTCTAACATCTAATGTAAACCTCCCCTGAGACATGTGACTAAAAACCAAATAAAATTTAAAAACCAACCCCCAAACCCTTCTTTTTTAGCTACACGACCCTCTGCTCCCCGCCCCCCAAAACATCTGGGGAGTACTAAAAGGCAAATGGAAAGAACAAAAGCCCAAAAATTCAAAATATTGAATGAAATAAAAGCATATCTTAAATTTACATTTAACATGTGAGAATGAAGCAAACTTTATCTTATCAAATTTTAAATGTCACCTCTTAGAGACCTTAAAAATACCTTTCCAACCGTGTAACATCTCTTGGGGGTACAGGTAAGCTGCAGAGTAATGGTGTCTAGCTTCCATGGATGTGGGGAAAACCTGGATAAAATGAGAGCTGAGTGCAGAGGCAACGCAAGGCTCTGCGTGTGGCCAGCCTGGAGCCAGCACGGCTGGTGCCGCCCTCGGCTGTTTCGGACCCGGGCTACCTCCGCAGTGCCTCTGGAGCAAGAAGCAGGGCACTGAGGCACGGAGAGCCCGCCTGTGCCCATGGAGCCCGGCCAGCGGCAGTGCGCCAGGCCTGGGGCAGTGCCTGCACGGGCTTCCCCATGGACACAGGACATCTGGGGCAGTGCCTGCACGGGCTTCCCCATGGACACAGGACATCTGGGGCAGTGCCTGCACGGGCTTCCCCATGGACACAGGACATCCGGGGCAGTGCCTGCACGGGCTTCCCGACGGACACAGGACACTCGCAAAGGAACGTCACCGTTTGCAGGTATGCTACAACCTGTTTTCTCCCTGACGCTGGTGTCTTGCAGGCAGACACCTGTGTCAGACCCTGCTGCCAGTCAGATAAATCCCGATCCGCAAGTCCCGTCCTCTGGGGCTGCAACTTCTGGAGGTGGTGGAGTCACCATCCCTGGAGGTGTTCAAGGGAAGACTGTACGTGGCACTGAGTGCCATGGTCTGGTTGACATGGTGGTGTTTGGTCATAGGTCGGACTGGATGATCTGAATTCTGTGATGCTGTGCCAGCTACAGACAGACCCGAGGCGGTGGCCGCCGCGAGCGTTCATCACACGCATCGCTGGCAGAGCTGAGCGGTGGCCGGCTGGGGCCGGAGCCCAGCAGAGCCCGGCTGCCCCTCCGGCTCAGCGCTGCCCGCTCCCCGCCCGGCAGCCCCGGGAGGGGCGGTGCTCCCCGCCCGCCGGCAGCGGCCAGCGNTGAGCGCTCTGTGCCGGCGGTGGCGAGCCCCTGTCCCGGCAAGGTGGCGGGGGCGTTCCCGCTGCCCGGCCCGGCCCCCGCCCTGTTCCACTCGCGCCCTTTCCCCGCTTGCGGCACCCCGCGTGTCCGCGTCTCCCGGCCCCTTCCCGCCGCGGCGCTGCCGGACGGCGCCGGGAAGCTCCTCGGGTGAGTCACGGGAGCCTTGGGAAGCGCCGCGCCGGCCCCCGCAGAGCCCCAGTGCCGGGGTGGCGGCCCCCGGAGCAGCCGCCCGGCGTTGAGGCGCTCGGGAGTGCCGGGTTCCCTGGGCGAGGTGCGGTTCCCGAGGCACTGAGAGAAACAGCGGGAAGACACTTCGTGCCTCCTTTTCCGTGGGTTGACGCCTTCAATTCGGTGCCGCTTTGACCACCTGCGGGTCGGAGGTGGGATGGATTAAGTTGTCGGTGCGAGTCCGCCTGTGGGGGACGGAAAGGCTCTTCTGGGGGCGGAAAAACGGTGTAGGTGCTTTCCTTCGGGGATGGAAGAATAGAAGAGCTGTATTGCTCACTTGGTTCGGGCTGCAGCTTTGGTGTTGAGTTGGGAGCATCAGGAGTCATTTCCTAGCATGTTTCCAGTGATAATATAAATATATGTTAAAGGATGAGGAAAGACTCTTTAGAGTTGAAACACAGCAGTGAAACATAGGGTACAAATTCATTGTACAGCATTTTCTTTGGTGTTCCCATCTGCTTTAATCTTGGAAGCTGTCCCCCTCTTTCCTTGAGTCACATCTGTCACTTCAGTCTAGGGATGAGGTTCGTGTCCATCTGCAGGTGCAGGCTCTGTGCAAGCTGTGTACTGTGCCTCTTGTACCAGTAGAGAGTGAGGACACCTGGCAAGTGCTTATTTAATTTGTCAGCTGTTATCCCCAAGTGACCCACGCAAATTGGATACTGCTATCCCAAATGAATTCCCCGCCTACAGGGGAGGCCTGTCTGCTAAGACCTCTTTTCTGGAATCTTGATGCTGGCAAGGTATGGGTCAGTATTGAGACTGAACTGGCCTCGTGCCGTCTCTGAATTCATTGTTACAGGTGCAGTAGTTCCTCAGTGCATGTCACAGAGTCTCCTGCTGATGTGTGTGCTTGGTCTGGCTGTGCACCAAAGTTTCCTCTTGGAAATTAGTTGCATTAAACTTCTATGTTTCTTACTGTGAAAAGCAAATTTCCACTTTTTCTCTGCTGTTAGGGTTAGTGTGTCACAGGCTATGAAATAAATTTAGATCTGAATAATTATACACCTCTTCTGTTTATTTTCGGTTGTATTTGTACAGGAAATGTAGAGCTGAAGCCTCTGCAGTTTATTTCCTTCATGTACCTCCTTCACACTTTAGACAAAAGCAAAATTAACTTGCTGTTTTTCTTTTAGGCATAAGACATTTCTTTCCTTTCCTGTTACAGTATTTTAGAGCCATCTTGCTGTTGCAGGAGAGCTGATTGACAGACACTCCTTGCCAGTATTCCATTACTGAGGAGTCAGTACTGGGTCAGCTTAGTGGTGGGTTAAATGCTGTTTCCTGTTTGTAATTTTTTTGTTTTAAAATCTCTCAGCTTTCTATAAACTTCTCTACAAAGCACGACAAACTTCATGCTAGAAGGTTCACAAAACAAAAAGCTTTTTTAAAAAGTTATAAAGGAGGGAGATGCAGAAATGACAGTTCTGGAAATGCTTAAAGGATTTGAAGTTACCAAAGCAGTAAAAATGAGCATACCGAGATAAGTTCCTGCAGAAACCTCAGGCAGGGCTGTCTGAGTGAAAATTCCTGTGTTTGAGGCCAATCTGACCAGCTGACTGTGAATCTGTAAACTCCTGCAGGCAGAGAACCCCTTGTACTTTTAAGACCGGATTTCCAATCTAATATTGTTGCTAAAAAAATTTAGCTAGCCTACAAAAAATGCAAAAAAAGGGGACATGAAAAGTCTCCTTCTGCGATGTCTTAAGTGGATGTGAAGCAGTCTCCTTTGACAGAAAATCCAACATGGCAGCCACTTTGGTAATGAGTGCTAAGTAGAAATGGAAATGCCTTAAGAGGTGTTAACTTGTTCTTTACAGCACCGAAACACAAACATGGATGACCAAAAGGCACATACATATTTGTCATTTTACCTGCAGGAAAAGTGCCTCTGACACTCAAACCTGGTGGTTGCAGCGTTCCTCTTTGCCCCACAGCCCTTAGGTTGCTGGTGCATTTATTGCTCGGCGTTAACAAGATTGCAGTAATAGAGAGATGTGTGCTTTAACCTGAAAACACTGACTTTGTGTTGGTGCACCTTACAGTCTGTTTGGCATGGGATGTTAGACAATGGGTAGCTTATGCTTTTGTCAGACTATCCAGCAGTTTCATAAGTTGATTGGAATGTGCAGCCCTGCAATTATTGCGTCCATTAATTGTTTCTGGCTTAAACCCTGATCTTAAAAGTACTTGCAGATGTAAGTAACTCTACGATTTGTAAACTGTTAGTTTGTATTACTGTAGGATCAGGATCTTGGCTTGCTTGCTACTTCTACTGGACCATGCAAGAAAGTTCGGAGAAGCTCAGACTCTCAGTAGAATTGATTAATAGCTCTGTGAGCAATAGTGAGGACCAGGGAATGGCCAGAATAAAGTAGTTTTGTTTAGATTTGAAAATATTAGTTGATACAGTGATTCTTCCACAATGTGTTTTGTCTTCTAATAGGGATTTTTTTATGGAAGAGAGAAAAGAACCTCTTAGATAGTACACCTGTCTCGTGTAGCTAAGCATTTTTCTGGGCTTTTTTTAAGGTAAACTCACTCCATGAAGGGATTTCCTTGTAACACTGTTTCACAATTTCTTTGGAACCTGTACTGTAATGGAACAATGTTGGGAAGGGAGTTTGAGAGTGTAGAAATCAGAGGGACTTAAGGCAGCCTCAAAGGTAATCTGAGAAGCACCCATTTCTGCAAACACGGTTCTAAAGGAAATGTGTATTTCTTGTACTGTTATCACATGTACATATGTCACTGTCTGTTCCTCTAATATTTATGAACTGTTGCTAACTCTTGCTAATCAACACCCCTCTCCTCCTGTCAGCACTGCTTTTTTTATGCTGGAGTGATGAAATCAATTATGCCTTTTGTGATATGTTGAGGAAAGAATTGAAGGCACTGAAGTTTTGATCAGTACAACTACACTGGGTATGGTTGTAAACTTTAGGAATTATTTATCGTGTTATGTATTACAAGCTTATGCATCATTGGCTTGCTTGCTTTAGATGACTAGACTAGAGCACACAGCAGAATTCTCAGTACACTGAGAATGTGTACTGAGAATTGTGCTTTTTAAGAGCAATGTACTGCCTACACAGTATTTCTCCATTATCTGTTCGAAGTTCTTTTCAGTCTTGCCTCTTCTCCATATGCTTCTATGTTGAATTTCTTACTTTTTCCTTACAAAGAAAGGGAGTTGAAGAGCCTACATTTCATCTAACACATGCAGGAATTTGAAAACTATTTTTCTTGAGATAAGGCAATAATTTTAAGCAAGGCAATAGTTAGGGGAGAATGCAGAGACATGAATCCCCATGGAAACAAACCTAAATGTTCTTCTCCCCCTATTGCAGCATACCAGCATAACTGAAATAATCTATTTATTTTGTTTTTGTGCCAGCCCATTTCCTATAATGACCGAGTTCTTATCTCTTCCAAGGTGGTGTTATTGCAGTATTTATGCATATCTGAATATCTTTGGCAGAAAGACATTTCAAGATGATGTACAGTGCAGAGAAAGAATTACAATCACTCAGAAATCAGACCTTGGCAATACTTATAGCTTCAGCTCCTGCAGACTGTGTTTTTAGGAGCAGAGAAGGGAACAGCTTGCACGCCTATCGAGAGGATTCCTGTTGTGTCTTTTTGCTGTAGTCACGGGCTGGTTTAACCAGGCTAATTCAGGGACACCTGATGTGTAGCTAGGGCTCTTTCTAAAGTACTTCTGACAAATCTTAACCTCGTGGAAAGTGGACATTCTAGATCTGTCTCCTAAAACAGCTGTAAAGAGCTGAGCTAGATGGCTGGTGTGAAATAAGCAAGGCTGTCTAGATTTAGGAATAGCTGCCTGATGAATTTTGGTGTTGGATTAACTTTCTCTACCTCAGGGCAACCACAGACATGAAAGTACATGTTTGCTTCCTTGCAATCTTTTATTTCTGGAAAAGCCATAGGTAAAACTTCAAGAAGTCCAGGGAATGCTTGTTTTCATCCTCTTAATGTTTGAAAATTCTTACTGTTCAGCTGGTTGTGGTTAAAGCTTTCTGGATTTTTATTTTCTTTATGCAAAGTTATATCATCAGCCGACAAACTGTACATCATTAATCATATATGATTAGAATCACTTCCATCCTAATGGAACAGTAGGTACACTTGAATCATTAGATCTGTTCTGTCTTCTAGAAAATGCATATGTCTAATTCCAACCCAGCTTTTCTAGTGTTAATTTGTGAAAGAAGGAACTTCCCGATTCAATCTTTGTATCCCTACGATTTTAAAAGGTAAACACTTTTCTCTCAGTTAAATGCAACCACTCTGATGTAACTTAGAAAATCACAAAACTTGTTTTGGTCCTGGTAAACCACTTCCTTGGATAACTTAGAGCAGGAACACAGGAGTTTGGGGTTCTTTTCTTTATATTTTGACTGATTAATTTATGTAGGTGGTGTTACTATGTATGGCAGTGTGTGAGCACTTAAGGCTGACTTTGTTAATTCCTGATTATTCCTCATTATTCAAAGTGGATCTGAGTGCTTACAGGGACTTTCACTCATGAAGCACTTAGAAAAATTAGTACCTGCACACACATTCAAGATCACTTTGTGCAAACTTTAGTGGTCCATGTTAACAGATCATGATTTTCATTGCTTGATGTAGTAGACATTGCAACTAAACTTTGTTAATGTGTACAATATCTTGACATGTGCATGCATAAAGGACTTGCACAAAACACTTCTTCAGTATTCTTAATTGTTTCAGTGCAGGGACTATATTGAAATCCCAAACAGGGAAATTATTGAACATATTTAACCGAGGCTCTTATTTCGTTACCCTTTCAGCTTTGCCATAAATGAGTGCTAGGAGAAAGTCGGATTTACGCCTTTATTCATGAACTCACTTGTAAGGACTCTTCAAACAGGAAGTCTTTCGTGCCAGATGTTTCCCTCTAAATATGAAAATGGAATTTCTGTTGGAGCTCATATGGGAGCAACAACTGAGTGAAGTATCCGTCTTAATTTTTTACAAAACCTGGTGGCCGTGCTGAGTAATATTTAACCTTTTTGGGGGAGTAAAAAACCCCTGAAATTTTAGAATTCTATTGCTTCTGGCAGAAGCACTGTACAAATATGCAAAGGTCATGAATGAGGTCCCTAAGAAGAAGATGATGTCTGTATTTTAAGCAAGCATTTATTATTCATCTTCTTCCCACGTGCCTGTATTGTCTGTTTTAAGACTTTCCTCTAATAGGAAGGATAACATGCAGCTTTAAAAAAACAGAAACTGAAATCTCTCATCATAGTAGCTGGGGCCTTAAAAGAGGCAGAGAAGAAGCAGTAATATGTACACCAGAAGTTTACTTAAATATGCAGCTCTTAGAGCTGGCTGTTAGTATTTTATGTTCCAGTTCATCTCCTGTCTTAACTGATTTGTCATTTTCCAGCACCTGGCTTAAGACTGGTTACCAAGTTCCAGTTAAGAGATTAGTCCTAACTTGCTGTAGAAAACCAACCTGCATTTTGGAGTTTGAATGGTATTCCTCATTCTTGCGTCTGGCAGTACTTGGAAAGAAAAGACTGGGAGGCACTGGCACCACTGTGCATGTCTGGAATTGTTGCTACCTCAGAGATCTTTCTTTGTCTGAGTGCTGACAAGAGAGATGATGGGAAGTGTGCTGCAAGACTTATCATGGAAGGTGATTTGTGTGTAACAGACATGACTAAAGGCAAAAGATTTCTCGTTTTGAGGTGTAGCCAAGTAAACAAGAGGAGAGCAAATTGTAGAAGGAAATAAGACAATTTAATATCCCTAGGCTTAGTACTTGTATGGTCAAGAAACTGAAACAAAACCATACTGGGTGGTGGAAGTAGAGTCTGCATGAATGGGTTCTCTCTCTTAAAGGACGAGAACGTGAATTTAGATGGCACTTCAGTGCCCTGAACTCCATTGTTACTCAGTGTAAATGTACTTTCTCGTTGTTCAGGTTAGCCAACCTGAAACTGCCATCTGAACTGCATCTTTTGGTGTTATTCTGCTGTAACAGAGGGAAATAAGGTCAGGTCTAGTTTAGCTAGCAGTATTCTTCTTTAGGTGTACCATGAACCTGTGCTGTGCAATTTAATAATTAATTGTTAAAAAAAAGCAAAACTTCATTCTAAATGCTCTTCAACTGAAATAACAGCTTCATCTTTTATTATAATTGATTGTTTCATTTAAAGATACACAAAAAATAACCAGGAACCCTTGGAGGAGGGAAATCTTACTTAACGTGTCAGTTCCCACTTCCATGTTCAGTTCTTCTCCAGCCAAATAAGCTTCCTGCTCTCTGGCAGGGCTTTCCTCTGCTGAAATCAGTCACTGAGATGACTTTGCCTTTACTAATGCAGCACTTCAGGGCAGCATCTCAGATCCTGAAACAGATTTTAGTAAGTGTAAAAGTATGTTTTACAGATTTTCATTTGTTATGTAGTAACTGCTTAACAACAAAAAAGGAAGAAGAGAGGTGGAAGTAGAGTGTCATGAATACCTCGGTCTCGTCTGGTGAAATATGTCTTGTAAGACAAAAAAAAAAGTGGTTTTGTGGGAAGCTTTGTTTCCTTGTTCTAATTTTAACTTCAGCTACTGTAGTGGTAGACATGAATCATCATTCTGGTAACAGTCATTTTTACGAAGATAGATTTTTTAAAAATATTCATGGAATTAGCAATTAGATTTTTATTTGTCATTTCTTTCAATATCTTCATGCTTATCTTATTGCAAGTCAAAATCTCTTCGAAATGGTCCTTCATCTCATGTTTTATTTGCTCTTACATGATTCTACAAGATTTACTGTACTTCTAAACATCAACTTGGGTGATGGACAATCTGTCTATTGGTGTATTTGTAAAACTTGTTAAAATTCTACTATACAGTAAAAAGTTTTGGTTTAAATGCCACATCCTTACCAATTCCACTTCGAAGTCCACCTAGTTCCCCTTAACTTCATCAGAAGTTGCATGCATCCAAGTGCTGAGGTTGGTGTTCAAACCAGACCATTACTAACCTTCAGATCTAGTTCCTGCAACCAAGCAGCAGAGGCTTAAATTATTAGTCTCTAATCTTGTGACAAATCTGCTAAAAAGAGTAAATCATTACCTTGATGTTGCTTAACAGTAATTCTATTACAACATATCACATGATTGTTTGTTTCTCCTAGACCAAGCTAGAGCTCTGAAGAGACTTCAGTTCAATGTGTTACGACTGCAGGACAGTTATTTCCTCAAGTGGAGCATCTCTTACCTCGGAGCGCTGTGGTATGACTGAACATTGGGTTTGCCTTACATAAAATGTAATGTCTGCTAAACCTTTTACACAGACCTGGCAGTCACTGTTTTCACCAATACTGAAGTCAGCTTCTGGTATTTCCTTATACCAATAAAACTTTACACCTTAGACACATAGGCTTGTGTGAGAGCTACCCATCTTTCTTTTTGTTCTGTTCTGTACCTATTCCTGGAAGGATTAGCTTTTTTCCCTACCTTTTTTTTTTTCCTCTGACAATGGTGTAAAGAGAAATTTAGCACAAAGAAACCTGGACTATGAGCCTACAGGTCCTGCTGGCAGATGAAAGGCTTATAATTAGCTAATTCAAAACAGATCTGTAAGCTTGATTAATCAAAATAAGGGACTTTGAGCTATGTTTGGGAAAAAAAGTGACCTGACTTGCACAGCTGCTGAGCATCTGCATCTGTTAATTGCCTTTAATCAGTCAGGCTTAAACACACAAGCTTTCCACTGTAATTTTTCAGTCAATCAGCCTCCACTGTGATGCCAGGTAGGCATGTTTCCAAAGCATTGTGCATTTTAAGAGAGTGAAGTGGGATTTGTGTATACAGACTTTCGTACACCTTGTGTGGGGAAATACAATTTCTGCTGTCGAAGTGGGTGTACCACACACAGGAGCACGGCACAATCAGTCCTCTGCTGTCTCTGTTTGGTGTCTAGGAAAGAGTCCTTACCTCCAGTATGTGACTGGAGACCTGCATTAGGACTAGGTGAATATACTCATCAGAATGCTAGCCAGAAAGGTTTTCTGGGAAGACAAAACACCCATTGCAGGAGGAGTCTTGCTATAAGATCAGTAGTTTTCTTCCTCCTAAAGAGCTGGAAGTAGAAAACCACCTTGAAAAAAAAAGTTAGGTTATATACAACAGAGTTTTCATCCTGGGTTTAGGAGAACCCAAACAAATAATAAGATGATGCAGAGTCTGGCATGTATTCCACTCCCACCATCCATAAGCTTGTGTGGGTACTCTTACTCAGGAGTAAATTAAATGGCAGACTGCTGGGATTATGCTACATAAATACTTGAAGTGTGACTGTGCAGTGGGGGAGGATGGGAAATATGGAAGGGAAAGAGGAATATTTCAAATGTACTCTTCATGTTTAAACTAGGAGAACAGGGTTAGATAGCCAGACTATTCTCTAGCCACATAGAGGAAATTACTGGATTTGTGGGAAGCTGTTATGGGAAGAACCCACAGTGAAATTCTTTTTTCCTTCAGTGCTCAAAGCCTCAGTGAGTCATCTGCCTCCTGCCTTCTTCTCCTCCCTCTAAAAAAGAAAGAAAAAATGCCCTTATTTCTGTCCCTTGGCAAATACCACAGCTGTTGTGAAGAAGGTTGTAGTTCAGAATGCCACTGACCCAAGTGTCTGAAGAGGCCAGTTGAAGCATTGTCAGAGGGATGTGTGGGCTTGTTTAATCTCACATCTTTTGCTTTGAGGTGCAGATAAGCTTTCCCATAACGATGGAAACAATGCTGATAAGATGGAATACTGTGTTCCCAAATGTACAAAGTACTAGATGATACCAAAGTGATTAAGTCTGGAAACTGTCTGTCATGTTGGCACAGTGCCTGCGGTGCCTCTGCTGCCAGGCTGTTTCTCCATGGCTGCATGGCATCCTCATTCCTTCAGTGGAGAGCACTTGTGTTTGTCCTCCTCCCTGGTGGCTCCTCTGCCTCATTCACTGGTCCTAGAGGAATGAGAGGGCTGCCAGGAGTAGAAGGATATGGTAGTGGGAGAGAAGGGTGCTGCTGATGCCACCTGCACACTTGCACTCGGGGATTTGGCTCCCTAGCAGAATTGGGTTGGCAGCTGGCAAGGGCTTAGTGATGAATCTGTTAATTAGTAAAGATGTACTAAATGCTTGTCTAATGGGCTACAACAATGTCATGGTATTTAATAATTACTTGGTAGTAGGAAGCTCTCTGCTGGGCAGTCGAACTGGGAGTTGGATCTCTTCTTCCAAGTTGGAGGTCTTGTTCCAAGGAATGTGTCACTTGATTGACAAGCTTTGTTTATTGGGAGAAAGCCAAGCAAAAGGATTTGCAGCACTGTCTTTGCTATGAAATCTAGCAAACGGAAGACTTTTATATTGAAACTCGTATTTTGGCAACTTTACACGATTCCTTCCTGGAGTGTTCTCTTCTATTTTAGATAGCTGGAAACATATTAATTATATGCTTCTAATTAATCCTTGTTTCTATGCCTGTACCATTTCTATCTTTCTAGTCAACATACTGAGTAATTTGCCTGCCACATGTTTCTCATGCCCTGTAATTTTTATAGCCCTAAGCAGATGAAGTGCATGGCCTGGTAGAATTTTTCTCTAAATGCGCTTGTTGGTCTGTGTTAATTGAGGAGGTATGTGGAAGGAACACACCTCATGCATGCATCAGGAGCTTGAAGCGTCGTTCTTACAGAAACAAAAGTTGCAAGATAGCTCTGTCTCCCCACAGTCCTTACCAACTGTATCTGTGACACTGGGCAGACTTCCTTTTCTTTTTTTAGTTTCTTGTTGTTGGGATTTTAGGGTTTTGAGCAACTCCGAGGTAAAGGCCAAATATGAGCTTGGCCTGATACTCGGGAGTTAGTACACATAAAAAGCAAGTATAAACCTGATGCGTTCCTAAAAATCCTGTGTTAAGAAGATAAACTCCACCACTATTCACTATTTAACCCTAGTGACCTAAGGTCTGATGGGTTTATGTTGCATATTTCAGCAAAATAGTCTAGAAAAAGAAAAGGGAGCTTGTATTAGAATGACGAGGTTTGATGATAGTGTTCTGTAGAACAGCCAAAATGTCAAACGAATGGTGAATCTTGGCAAATAAATTCCTTGTGATTTCCAGCTGAACAATTTAATCTCCAACAAAGTGGAATGAAAAATAATAAAGAAAAGCAATACCACATTCCAAAGGAGCGAAAAATGCAAGCTTTAAATTTCCAATGTATGCAGAGTGTAGGACGAATTCTTCAACCATTTTCCTGTCCTTGCTGACTAATGGTTTATTTTTTCACATCCAGTTAAACTGTAACTAGTGCAGTTTTGCACTTGTTATTCTGACTGTGCTGTGCCAGCTGCTGGTTCTCTGGTAGACTGCACAGGAGAGGAAGTGGCAGTGGAGCCACGGATGTGACCCACAATGATTTTGTCATTATATCAATCTTTGCTAATCTGTGATGATGCCGAATTTAGAATTTTTTCATAAAATTCTATGGACAAAAGTTTTTCAAGTATGTAGTGGAGTGATGGTAGTTTGAAGTGTTGGGCTTGTTAGGTTTTGATCTGTTGGAGATGTACCTGACAGAAATTGGAAATTAGCTCTGCTGTATCTTGGAAGTGTCTTTCATTAATGTAGTGGCTTTTTATTTAAAAATAAATTACTAGAATGCATGAAAGATTCACACACTTTCTGGAAGAAGAGGAGGCTTTCTGGACAGAGTGTAATGCACTTTTAATGCTTTTTAGTACACCTCCAAAGCTGAGAGTTCTTTTATATAAACAGTTATCAAAGTGCAGCTGCACTTCGATACAGTTATTATGTGCAGCTTTTTAGAAGTTGTTGAGTGGATAAGTCTGTATGATTTCACATACTGAATAAAATATCACGAATAGCATTAAGTATTTTTAAAATGTGCAGAAAGAGTACTCTTCCTACACAGTTCAGCTTTTGCAGACCTTTTATTTTGTGGTGGCAGTAACGCCTGCAGCTGAATCAATGCATGTCTGATGTTGTTTGGCTTGGGTCTGGATGAACTGTTGTTGTGTTTACTATACAAAGATGTCAGGTTTGATTACTTAGGTTGAAACAGGACCAATCCCATTGACCTAAATTTCTGAATTTCCTTTGTGCAAGTGAAATCCACCTTCAGCTCTTCATTGTGTACAAGAAGTGTTTCATATTTAGAATGCCTTAAGAATATCTAGGATTTGTATAGCAGGAAGAGATTCTGTATAATCTTTCGAAAGCTTTTGCTGGAAATGTTACATGCTGCATATAAATTCTGTAGAACCAAAACGTGGGAATGAAAGAATGCTATACAGACTCCTTGAACATAATGACTGTTATTTCCAGGCAGTACATTAATGTAAGATTTTGGAAGTCGTGAAGAAGAGAGCCCTTCTTTCATAACCAGGTCATCTCTGTAGAGAGTCTGGCTGCACTGCTTGGGAAGAGCTTTTCAAGGAAACTATAAAAAAGAATGGTGCACAAAGGCAATGTATTCTTTGTAGCTTATCCTGCCAAGAACATTGGAAGGGCTGCTGACGTGTGTAACATACACAATTTAAGAACTGTATATATATGTACTTCTATATGCATGTGTGTGCATGTTTCTTTTTAGTCTCTAATAAAGAAAAGTTAGTTTTGGTGGTGATAAGTCAGTGAGGCCAGGAATCAGCCAGATGACATTTGTGACCATCTTCGTGACCATGAGAATTGAAAGAATAGGCAATGCTGTAATATGTTTGAGAAAGGATTTGGAAATGAGCAGGTTCTCTATCATGAGATAGGTTAATGTGATGCCCAGAAGCATCTTCGAATTAAAAAAGGAGAGGGAATAATGTAACTAGAATGTAGAGTGGATGTAAAAGGTTCCAGGGTCCTACTAGATTCAAACTTTTCCTGGAATAATTTTAAAAAGGGTTGATGGGAAGGAAGTGGAAGTATCTTTTAAAGTGGGTGTTCCAGTTCACAAACTTTTTTTTTGATCACTTAATGGGACCATAAGAATAGCTGTATGGAATCAGATCCGAGGAGAGCTTGCAGAAGAGTGTAAGAACTTGGCACAGATGCAGTATATTCTTCCAGCCTAAGAATTTGCAGCTCAGGGACTTACTGGAGTAGTTTTGAAGTGCCAGAGACTGAGATCTTGGAATCTGAGATGGATTTCTGTACTTCCAGTTTTTCGATCACTGTACACTAAGCAAGATGTGTTACAGCTTTTTGGCTTTTTTTTCCTCTTTGTTTTCCTCCTCGGAAATATTAATGGTCAGCAGTCTAGGAAGGGTCTTGATTCACATGTGCAGTACCATGGCATCCATTCCCATTATCTGTAGTGCTCTGAAGTCCTTTCCCCAGAGTGGACGAGCTCTTATAAACATCTTTATAAGAGCTGTGTCTTGACATAGAGGACGGGTTAGAAAAGGAGCTGATTTGAGAAGAGCTAAATGACATCAAGGTCAGATGGAAGTAAGAACTGGAATTTGTGTATTAGCTCCTTGCCTTTGGTCTATCTTACTATCAGGTGTTTGTTACTTTTGTACTATTATGCATGGGGTTTGTACCTATTTAGAAACCTTGCTGCAAGCTGCTGGCACCATGGCAGTAATATATTTGATTAGGCAGACTGATCTGTGGTGAAAAATACGATTGTCGTCGTTCATGTCTTATGAAGTATTGCATATGAATGCATTTTTGTGCTTGAAAATAGCCCTGCGTGAACTCACTTTTGAATGCAGCTCTGCAGCTCTGGAGACTTCAGTTAATGCCAGGCTAATCCTTGCTGTTGGAGTTCATTTAAACAAGATTTAGGTGGAATGAATTTCCTTCTCCTTAGTCATACTTCTGAAGGAAGTAGTGATTTCCATAAAGAAATGGTAATAGAAAAGGCCATTGTCCAAATTGTCTTGTAAAAGAAGCCCATTGCATGTAGTTATACATTTTTATGGTTATTTTAAGTGATATGAATTGACTGTTCCCTCTCGTGTCCTCCAGATTAAAACTGTTTGTTTACTGCTGTCTTTCTGGAGCAGCTTTGCAGTGTACATTTGTTTTAATTTTAAAATCTTTACTTAAAATCCCAGCTACATGTGATGTGGTGTTTATAATTGAATTCAGCTTTTGTAGAAAGTATGTATGAGCTTACAGAGATTCTTCTTTCTGGTGCTTGTTTAAAAAAACAAAACAAAACCCCACCAAAACCCAAAGGTAATATTTACCCAAGTGACGAAATACACGGTAGCCTTAAATTGTGGTTATTGTAAACCATGCTCTTACCTGTTTCAGTCCTTTGATCCAGTGTTTTGTGTGGTGGGAGTGGTAAAATACTTGCGCTTTACCACATCCTTTGGAGAAGTTCGTATCAGGATTCAAAAGGGAACAGTAACTGGAATTGGAATAAAGAATCCATGTGTCTGCTGCACCTACTTACTTGCGTGAGGCTTTGAGCCCTAGGAGCTTCAAAGCTGCTGGAGGTGGGGACAGTCCATTAGCAATACAACCCAGCTGGGCCTTCTAATTCTATAAATCACACTTGCATGGTTATTAGCTTATTTGGGTATTCTGGTTCATAGTCAGAGTTTCCAAGTCTGTGAACAGCAAACTCTCAGATGCTTCACTGCATAATTGTTTAAAACCCAGCACCACCTACTGTGTTGTACAGCAGCATAGTAGAGTCAGTCTTTGTAGTTACACTCTGTCTTTAAATTGTATCAAAAGTCTCTAAACAAGCAAAATAAAAATAGAAAATCTTTGTTTTGTTTTGTTTTTCCAGGGTCTAGGAGAAGTTGAGCTTCCTCTTTGTTGCTGGCTGCAGCCATTTGCCTGCAGAGGTATATTTGCTTAACTACAAGGTTCTTGCAGTCACCAGGAGAGGGAAACACAGGCTTGAAGGACTCACAGATGACATGACCAAATGCTTCCTCTAAACCAGGGCTTGCTGCATTTCTTCAGGATTCAATTAGTAGCTTGTTATTGGGGTCAGCAAGTTTATGAATTTACTCACTGGGGATTTTTTGTTGATAGACGTTCAAAAGGACTTTATAAACTCTACATGTTTTTGGTTGGTTTTATTATCCAGCTGCAGGAATGTTTTAAATTGCTTATATTCAGTAATTTTTTTTGTCAATTTGCATATTCCTTCAGACAAAGTATTCTCTTTAACTAGCTATAATAGTCTTCAACCTCAGTTATGTTAGTCTCGTACAAATGCAGTATACAGTGAACTCATGGCTGTTGTATATCTTGCCAAAATGCCTTAGTATCAGAAAAAATAAAATGGTTTTTTTTTTTCACTTGGATGCTTGATGTACCTCAAATCGATAAAAGTAAAATTCTAAGAAAGCAGAAAAAATGTTTCCTAACAACAGACTTTATTTCATATGGCGAGATGTCTGCTGGTTAAATATACCTGTCAGATATGCCTTAAAACCACTAACGGATATTTGACCCCTTCCTATACATTTCTAAAAACCTTTATTTAGGTGTTGCTTTTACTTAAGTTCAACATCCGCCAGTTAAAATGCTTGAAGTTGTTTTGACATCTAAACAGAAATTATTTTGGCATCCAAGAATGCTTCCTAATTTATCAGTTTTGAGTACCTTAGTGATAGAATTATGTGCAGGTAATCACAAACCAGCCAGCATTAAAATTGTTTTAACAGTAATATCTTGGAATTGAAAACTTCTGCCAAGGAAATAAATCGTTTGTGGAAACTCCCACTTTCAGTATCTATGCATGTTTGGGGAAACTCCCTTTGCAGCTGTCAGCAGGAATAGAATCTTGGCAATCATGTTTGTACTTCTGCTCAGTTACATGTTTGTTTTTACCTATGTCCTAGTTTAAGTGGTTCTACGAGCACTGATGAAAGAGCAGTTAATCATAGCCATAGTGGCATTTACAGTCTTTTGTACAAGGACCTTGTATAAAAGTAACAGTTAAAAGAAACAAAGAATGTGTTCATCTATTTTAAATAGTAAATGAAAATGGAGTGTTGGTATTGTATCTGAATTCATATAAAAAAGAAACAAAAGGCAGCAAATGATCTTCAGGACTTGCCTTCTACTTTAAGTGTTTATACCAAATGTTACTGCTGTGCTCTGACCAGCACAGACTTGACCCAGTTAACTCCCTGGGTGAATGCTCCTATACAGTTCTGAGGGGCCTTTTGGTTCAGTAGAAATCCATCGAACTTGAAAAGCTACACATAACCAAATTGGCAGTATTTAAACTTATGCTGGAACAGCTGTACTGATCTTAATTCTATCCTTACTTCATAGAACCATTCAGGTTGGAGAAGACCTCTAAGATTGTTGAGTTTTGGCTTTCAACCTAGCACCAGCACCCTGTTCACCACTAAACCATGTCCCCAAGTGCCACATCCACATTCTTTAAATACCTTCAGGGATGGTGTCTCCACCACTTCTCTAGGCAGCCCAATCCAATGCTTGACACCCGTTTCTGTGGAGAACTTATTCCAAATATCCAGCCTAAACATCCCCTGGCACAACTTGGGGCTGCTTCCTCTTATCCTATCACTTGTTACCTGGGAGAAGAGACTGACACTCACCTGGCTACAGCCTCCTGAAAGGGAATTGGAGACAGTGAGAAGGTCTCCCCCAAGCCTCCTTTTATCCAAGCTAAACACCTCCAGCTCCCTCAGCTGCTCCTCACAGGATTTGTGCTCCAGACCCTTCCCCAGCTCCATTGCCCTTCTCTGGACATGCTCTGGCCCTTCAATGTCTTTCTGGGAGTGAGGGGCCCTACAATATAAAGTTCTGCGTTATTTTTCCAGGCTGGCTGGTGTAAGTGAATCTGTTAAATAATAATGTTCTTATATTGAGACCTTGCAGATGGTTCTTGTCTTCCAGCTGCACAATCTAATTTGCTTTTTTAGAAGCTGTGCATATACAGCAAGTACTTTTTGACTGTACTTTTGTTTACAGACGTTCGAGCAATATATTATATTAACTGTATCCCAGAATCAAAGCCATGATACCATCTTCTGGGATGTGTGCCAAACTGTTTGATGAAACAATTGTAAAAAGTTAAAACTTTGTTTTAAAATTGATATGCTCTTTCTCTGAGGTATGGCTTATTTATTGCAGACCAGTGCTGGCTGGCTTTTTCTGAAGTTCCAAACCATTGATATGTCTATAGATGTTCAGAACCTGAGAGCCACTGGGGTATAGGTATAAACTTGGAAGCTTTCTGACTTAAAAGTGTTTCTTGGGTTTAGATTGAATATGTATTATCAAGACTTCAGCTACCTTTTAAAAGTATACGTAATAAATAAGTAAAAATATTATTAGGACTTCTTCAGGTCTTCTTAAGTAAGTTGAAAGAAGGGATGATAATTGAAATTTAAGGTATAGGTATTCTCTTGACATTGAAAGAGGATTTTTGGAAATTTTGGCCTCATTTCTTCTCCTTGTTTCTGGTTTATCTATTTTTTTTTAAGACAATAATGCAGTTCAGCCAACAGAAGTAATTCTGATGCATGGTTATTTGTATTTTCACAAGATTGCCTTACTTAACAGATGAAGGATTCAGGCGAGTAATTTACACTTGTTCTTTTACAATCTGCACTTGTGAAGTATGCAGCTGACAAATACATTATCTCTCAATATAATGGCTGTGTTTCCACTGTCATCTAGAAACTTGGGACTAAACTAGTTTGGTAGAATTAATAATATAATAAAACTCCTAATAACCTGCTCCTGATTCAAATTTAGGACACATTCTGTTAATCCCTTACTTTCTTAATGCCTTATTATACTGTAGACTTTTGTGAAAATATACAATGTATGAATTCTTACATTGTTTGAGTGGAACTTAACTACTGAGCTGACTTGCTGCAGCTGAAAGAGAGTGTTTTTCATGCTATTTTAGTTTTTTAGTGCTTTGTTAATTTTTCTGCCTTGCCTGTTGCTGTGCTCTTCTTGTGCTGCTTTTATTTAAAGTCCGTTCTTGCAGTTTCCTGTAAATTTGTCAGCAACAGGAAGCGCCCCTGCTGCGGGCACAGCTCAGCCCTGTGAGCTGCGGTGAGACAAGGGAATTTATACCGGCAAGGACAGCGTTCTGCCAGCTGTGTTAGTGCCCTTGCCTCCCATTAACTAATGATAAGTAGGATTGCTTCTGACTGCCAGCAAGAGCTGTTCCTGACAATGGCAGAGAAGACTGGCTGACTTCCTTAGGCAGAGGCCCTGCTGGAATGAAATCCAAGTGTTGGTTCCAGATGCTTTGGGTCTTACTTTTAAGGCTGAGTGATACCTTATAACATTAAAGAAGCGAAGTGTCTCCTTTGGAGTGAAATTCTCCCTGGGCTAGCTTGGTGCAAGGCTGCTTTTCACCACTGATTTCGTGGGGACAAATGAAGATTAATGGTCTGAAAACCTTATGCCAAAGGTCCATGCATAACAGAATTTTCCTTTGTGAAGAAGGATATATTTAATACTCTTTCACTTCCCTGGCAGACATGCTAATCAAATCCACAAAGTTTTCCTGTCTTTTCAGGTTCCTTATTTGCAATTTTGAAATACAATCCTTCTGATTCATCCTTCTGATGAATGTTTGGTCTAGAAAGGTAAACTGAATTTTCAGTCTCCCAAAACTGTGGAACATCTAAACTTTGGTTGTTCCTTGGTGGAACACCAGCCTGTGTTTGTGTGGAGAGACTTCTGTTCTGACTCTGGGACCATGTTGATGGTGTTGGAGTCACCAGAGAAGTTGAAATGGGATCTTGGAACTTGAAGTGAAAAATCCTACTGCATTTCTGAGTACTGAAATGAAGAAAGACAGAGGACAGAATGAGAAAGGTTGGAGAGGAAAAGCAGTACCTCAGGAACATGTGTTGGATAAAGGAGGTGTGGTTAAATGAGACTGTTGAAGCCAAAGAGCGTGGTACTGTAAGTTGTGGAGTTTGGAGGGAAAACCCAAGAGTTAGGTGTGTCACATCAGAAAAGGGAAAGAGGAACTGAAGGGTTTTTTCCAGTGTTACATATACTCAAGTGCTGTCATTCTGATTCTAGTTTTTTTACGAAGTTGGAGATAAGGCTTGCAAGGATGCTAATGCAGAGATGCTTAGAAGAGTACGCTCAGGTAACAGAGAGCTCGGAGAGGAAAAATTGCTTTAGAGCAGTGTGCCTTCAATGGGTAACTGATCCTGTAGCAAACAAAGCAAGTGAATTTAATTCACAAACCACTGAGCTATGTCCTCTGTACTCTTCTTCTGTGTGAAAAATCTGTTCAGCTGCTGAGACAGGTGGGTATTGATCCTTATTCAAGAGCACTGGGATCTTGTGTTGATATGCTGATCCTTTTGGCTAACAACAGGTGTGTGGTATTTGTGGTTTAATTTCCCCTCCTATAGAGCCTGGTGGGTGACCTGTGGTGAGAGAACTGTCTTTCTAGCCCATACAGCCATGAGCAGTATCTGAAATGTTACTTTCTCTTGTGCTTTGACTGTAGGGTAGCTTACAAAAAGAGATGTTGTGTGGAGACTTCTTCCTTCTATTTTGGGGTACAGATCCATGTCCATTTCCCCAAAAATATGCGAAGTAAACTTTGCTTGACATACTTATATGTGTTTTGTCCATCATTCTGAAACTTGCTAGTTGGTTTTGTCTTGTTCAAACTTTTGAGCCTGGAATGTTGTTTAAATGTAAACAAGTCAGTGAAACACTTGAATCCTTTTAAGAACTCCAGATGAAAATAAGTGTAAAACAATGGCATTTATTCATCATCAGTTGGTGATACTTGACCTGTAGAATTGTGCATCATAACCCTCTTGAATTCAAATTTTATTGTCTTTTGTGGTTTGTGTAGCGTCAGATGTACAGGCAAGACTTGCTCTAAGGCATGTCTATGCTGCAGAATTTTTCAGAATGGCAATTTTGGTTCTCTTGGGTTGAAGAGAGAAGGACAAGCTCCAACTATGCAGGAGAGAACAGATTAAATATTTACAGTTCTGTGGTGCAGTGCAAGTACCTGAGGTGCAGGCTCTTCAGGAACACAGGCAGTATTTCTGATCTGTGCCTCTGCCAGCATGAGAGCCAGAGTACACCGAGAGAAAAAAGGACGACTTTCTTTTTCTCCCATAGGAAAGTGGTTGATTGAAAGGTGAGAAGGAAGAAAATGAGCACTGGAAAATCCCCTCTGCTTTCTAGCTTGATGTCAGAGGTTTGAGCTATGTGGGAATTGATTTATAACCTCTCTGGGAAGCTGGGAAATCTGACAAAGATAGTGCTGCCCACTGACAGTGGGGGAAACAGGAAGTAACAAAGGAAACAAGTCACTGCCTCGGCGTCACTTTTGGCCACAGCGCCGTGCAGATGCACAAGCAGTTGGGGCAGGGTTTCTTTTCCTTTTGTGCGTTGAGCAGACAGCAGCTACAGCTGTGGCTTTCAACCTGGGAGTACCCAAACGCGGGAGAAGCGCAGAGATGTTCCTGCCATGCCTGAGAGGGGTCATAAGTTGTTAATGGCTTTGTCATCACAAAGGCAGCAATCGTTCAGTGGAACTGTCAGCAGAAAAACTATGTGTCGATCAGACAAGGTCACCAGGTTAGTGCTTTTTGTGGCTTGTATTTCTGTCATCTTTTCTCCTTCAGGTAGAGAGCAGACTACGGCTAAGAGTAGAGTATGGTATCTGGGCTAAAATACTTTTAATTCATGCAGAAAATTAAAGGATAAAGAACTGGAGGGGGAAGAGATGAGTTGGGTGTTGGTTGAAAACTTTTGCCAGAAAAGAAAAGCAAGTTGAAGCAAGTTAAAGAGAGTAAATTTAGTTATATAATGTATTTCAGTCGGGCTTATTTCTCTGTTCCCTTTGTCTTGTAAAATTTTTTTTACTTCAGTGTTTGTTCTGTGCAATTAATCTTTCTGAGTATTGTGAAAGGGGCTGTTAGAAGTATTAAGAAATGGAATGTGTAACCAAAAGAGCAGAAGAGATACGGAAAAATATTTCAGAAGTACTGGGGAATGGTTAATAAATGGACAAGAGACCTGATAATTCTGCAGAAAGCAGTTTGAAGAAGAGATGGTAAATATTTATATGATTGAATCAGAGAAATCTTTCTTGCTCAGAATTGCTGAGAGCACATAGGAGAAACTTTTCCTGTTCTGCAGCGTGTAATGCTGCCTGATTTTTGGTAAGGCTTTTGTAGAGACTGATACTTCAGTCTCCCTATGCATGATGGGAGGAATGCCTTCATTTCTGTAAGTTATGTGTTATATATGTCATGTTATTTGTAAGTTATATATTCAGAAGTAAACTAGCATCTGGCTTAGCTAGGTTTTACTTCCAAGTAAAATTTAAAGACTAGAAGTTATGAGATTACAGATTTATAAATTCTCAGATGTAATTGGCATAGAGTGTGTTGTTACAAATTCAGTCAGGTTTACTTCTTGTACTGCAGCTTTGGAGGCTTTTTTTTGTTTTTCCAGCATGACCAAATTGGGCTCCAGGACAGATCATAAATATTATTGTAACAAGCGAGAGGTTTTAAAACAACTTTTGGCAGCTGTAGTCTTAGAGATGAGGGTAATGTTTTTTGACGCCTATATACTGCAAGATGTGGAGATGATCACATCTGCCATATATTCTGCTGAAGTTAAGCAAGAACTGAGGACTCTTCCAAGATGCAATCCTTAATTGAATCAGCTTGTATTTGCTTTAATTGGGCTGAATGCCAGTAGCTCTTAAGGCCAAGAGGGGTAAGTGTTCTTCTGTAATGTAATCCAGATTTTTAGTGTTGCAGGATTTTACTCATGGAGGGACTTTCAGCCTATAAAATTATGCCCCAGACTCCAATATAGCTATTCCCTATACTCTGATTAAAATTAAGATTAAAATTGCTTCAGAGATGTATACATTTATTTGCTACACAATAACAGAAGTCAGCTATCAATTCGGAGTTTGAGCTTAGTAGCAATACTATGATTCAGAAAATACTTCTGCATGTGACTGGCATTATCCTGGTTATACAATTAAGTGTATAGTTTCATTTTTTTTCACGCTGTTTAACTTTCAGAGTACTTTGAAATAAAAAATGGCTCATTGCTGTAGTGTTTGAGAAAAGTATACCCATGTGATGGACTGGGACTGACTTCATTGGTGCATTAGCAATACACTGCAAATCGGTTTGGTTTTCATCTGGCAGACCAGTTTGTATATATGAAGCAGTTACAATGGTAATTGTATAAGCTCTGTATCATGCTCCAAAATGCTGATTGCACCGTTCTGTCTTTCCAAAAGCACCCTTGAATCATGAAGCACATCCCAGAAACTGCTGGTCTACTATTTCTCCCACTACACTCCAAAGCCTTTCTTCTCCCTCACAGGCATAGAATTGTCATGAGGATCACCTGTAAAACAGAGTGATGCAAGATCTTTCCCTGGCTGCTGCCATCCTCTTCTGGTTCAGAAGGTTCCATTCAGTGGGGAGAAGATTAATTCAATAGCCGCATGCAATGAGTTTGAGGCTTGGTGGAAAAATTGATTAAAAAATATGCATCTAGGTCTTTGGTGAGTGGGAAGAGGAATAAAGTGTGGAGCTTTTACTAGAAGCTTTCACCAAACACTGCATGGGGGATGTTGCCTTCTGTTTGTAATAGAGGACCAGTGTCAGAAGGAGCTTTGGCTGCCCTGCGTGAGCCCTCTCTGTTAACTTGGTTGTCAGCCCGATGGAGGAGGCTCTCCTATGCACCAGAGGTGAAAATGTGTAACGGGGGCCTTGGCTTGTTGTGCAAAAGTGTAACTGCATAAGAAACAACTGGGAAATATCCTTCTGTTCTCAGTAAGGCCAAAGTTAACAGGCTCTGCAGTGACTTCAGTGACTGCTATGGTGTGTACCTGGTAATGCAACATCCATCTGTTCTTGGTGTAATATATTAAAGAAGTTACAACAAGAATATCGAGAGCTGAATGAACCATGAAGTGAGCTGAAGGTAACCATACAGTAGATGCTAAGACCACAAAAATCTTTGAGCTTCCATTTTTTACTTCTTTACTCTCACCCCTGCAATAAAGATTCTGCAGTCAGATTTGTTTTGACAGCTTTCTCCCAGCAGTGTGATGCAAAATAGCAACATCTGTCCTTACACAGCTGTTTTCTGCAGTCAAGAAAAGAAGAAAAATCTGCCTGGGACTAGGTTCAAAGTACTTAAGTGGATTTTAGCAGCCTAACTCAAAGATTTCAACTCAGAATACCGAAGTCTTCCTTAGGTGTCTGCTATGTGCCTGCAAATGAAAGTGCTTGAGGAGTGTACAGACATGACGGGGAGTGTTAAAAGCCACACTGAAATCCCAATAATGGGCTTAGCTGCCTCTGAATCTGCTGAAAAGCCTGGTGCGTTAGGTGGGCTCTTTGGTTCATGTAATGTGTACTTGATGGTGTGGATTTCAGCTATGTCTCCTTTTACTCACTTCTTTTATTCACTTAGCTGGCCTGGGGAAGTTCTAAGTTTTGGTCTCTATTTTCAGGACTGATTTATAGTAAGTAGCCAAAACTAAGAAATGATTGTGAAAAGGGGAAGCAGAAGCTGATACTCTGCTGTCCTTTCCTGTGGGTTAAATCCCACAGTCATCCTGTAGAACTGGATTTCTTTTTTCCCCTGCTTGCTGCTCTGCTTCCATGATTTTTTTTTTTTCCTGTCTGCCTTAAATTCTGGCTTTTCAGGTAGAGGAGAAAATGCCTATCCAGACATGCTTTAGTAGTGATGAGTAGTCCTCATGAGTAGTCCTCATGAGTAGCCCATGGGTAGTCCCCTACAGTACTCCCCTGCAGAAGGCCAACGTGACTGGGACAAATATTTCTGCTTTCTGTATTTACCTAGGGTAGCATACACTTGTTGCCAGTGTTTGACTTTTACTGGTTGTTTCGGGTAATCTCCCTGAGACATTTAACTCTGCCTCTTCCGACAGGTTTTCAACCTATGTACAGAACACTGAAACAGTTTCACACCATGCACTGTGTGCTTAAGTCCTTTCTTCTGTTCTTTGTAGTAAAGGTACAGAGGATTGGAAGACCCAAGATGAACTTGAAACTGTTGGATGGCATTGAGACTAAAGTTAGAAAAGTAGCATCAGAGTATATTTATCTGAATAAAAAGGTTTCATCTTTACTTAGTCATTTTTCTGAGCATAACTAGAAACAGACTGAAATAATTTAAGTTCTAGTGTTTTAATGTTGGTGTGCATGTTCTTAAGAGAATTTCACCCCGGAGTTGCCTTTGCAGTCCTTATTTCAAGGAAATCACTTTTAGCAGTATTGATGTGGTTTGGCGTCAGCAGCCAGCTGGGTAACACTCTCCATTTCCCTCACTTCAACTTTTCTGCAAGATGTGGAGACATAATTTGAAGGATTTAGGGGGGCAGGGGGGATGTTAACTTCTGCTACTATTTTTTTGTTGTTGTTCTTAAAAGCTTAAAATATGTGAGTAGTCCCTTTTTGGACCTGTTAACACATTGCTGTTGGTAGAAATTTTGTTGTGGAGGAGGAGGAAATAACTCAGCTTGGAAAGATCTCAGTCATTTAATAAGAAGAGGGAGGAAACAGAAGAAGGAAGGATATAGCTGAGTAGAACAAAAGTAACTTACCTTTTGGTGAGCAGGGAGGTCCTGGGGAAAAATTGGGATACCGTGGTGCCTTGATGTGTTTGCTATGAGAGCCTTTTTAGGGCCTTGGATCCTGTCTTCTCTGGCTGTGCCTGCTTCATAACACTGGAGACCAAAACCTAATTTTTGTGATTAAGTCTTCTAGGCTGCCTAGCGAATTTAATTTAGTTTAAACTCTCCTGGTCGAAATTGCTAGGAATTTCCACCCTTTCCCACACATGCGTCATCAGCAAACGGCAAGCAGTTAGACCTGAGTCCTAAACTGATCCACTGAAAGATCCATTGACTTGCATTTCTGTTTTCCCTAACCCATACGATGGATAAGTACTTTGCTGTTGCACCTCAACAAATCTGAAGCACTTCCTCATTCTATTCAGAATGGGAAAAGCCATTTTAGGTTGGAGGCACAAGTGCTTGGGTAGGGTGTCATGCTGAGGCTCTTGGATTCTGTGCTGAGCCTCACTATTTACCTCCCTTACTGTCCCTTTTGGGCAAAGAAGAAATGAACAAGATCCATTAAATTTCAGTCCTCCACTGAAAGCTTATCAGTTCTAAACCATCATTCCTTTATCAGAAATTAATTAACTGGAACTTCACTAGTTTGCCTTTTACCAGCAAAGGTCTCTAGCCCTACACCTGATGATAACAGACCCTTTAATGTCTAGGTCAAAATTCCCACTCTGTCCACTCATGATTTTTTTTCTCCATGACACAGTAGGATTTTTAGCCTAGTTCTGTTACCAGTTGAACAAAGAAAGGGCTCATAACAATTTATCAGAATAAGTTATTACCTAAGAAACTGATCTTCTTGTTTTAAGATGACAGCAGAAAGAGTGGTAACTGCGGAGATGCTTGGTGGAGCATTACACTAATGATTCATATATAAATTAAATGGAAATCTGCAGCAATATGAGAGGAACTTCATTTGCACAGGATGCTGTCACGTGTAACATCCAGTGTGAGATTATATGCTAATCCTTTATTTAAAGAATTAAGAGTTAAAGAATAAAACATGTAAATATCAGGAGTAAGTAGTATTGGATGCTGCAGTTACTAAACTTTGACTTGATTCCCTCGTTGTACAGAAAATAACATTGTATATACATGTGTCATGTAGCACTTGGGAGAAGAAACCAATTTTCTTTCCAGTCGCCTGCCTGATTAAATCTTGCACTGTTATCTGGAGTATTTTTAAAACATAAATATTTAAGTAACATTTGCTAAGCACTTTTCCTTTGTTTCAACAACTGTCAATCACTTTTGTGAGCTGTATAAAAATAAATCGGGGCTTTTTGCACCACTTTTTTTTTATACATTTCAAAGTTCCTGGAATCTTTGAACACCCTGTCTGTCTTACATTCTTGAGTGCTGAACCACGTTAGTTGTTTGGAAAGCTTGTTTAAGGAAACAAGCTTTGCTTCTCAGTACTCATTCCTTAAAGTAAAATCTGGGTTTTAAACTGTTTTTAATTATTCCAAATTGCAGAACGATGGCCTCGAAGGAGCAGGTCTGGCCAGTCCCAATGAAGGCGATTGGAGCACAAAACCTTCTGACAATGCCTGGAGGAGTCACCAAATCAGGCTATCTTCATAAAAAAGGAGGCACCCAGCTGCAGATACTGAAGTGTAAGTTGAATGAGGTATTGACTAAATTAAATGTTTTGAATGTTTGCCTGTGGAGCCAGTAACAGTTCATGGTAGCAGATGATTTATTGAAGCTGTTCTTCCACTTTGTCTGTAGTGGAATACAATTTTACTGGAATATATGTATGAAAGGCTCATATTGAATGATTTTCCTTTAATTGTTTTGGAACTGTAAATCTTAGATAACAAATGTTAGTGTTGATTTTATTTTTCATGTTTAGATCTCTTGTCAAGTCCTTCACAAGTAAGATTTTCAAGACAAACAGATTCCCAGGATGTGTATCAGTTTCAAATACCCTTTTCTGAAAGGAATTAGTACTCAGTGTTTTTTTCCAGCTGGCTTTTCTGTACTGGAAAAATATCCCCATCTCCTACTGCTGTTGTGAAATGGAAATTTTCTCACTGCCAACTGTCAATTGGGCTGTACTTAAAAACAGTAATTCCTTATGAAATCTGAGTCTATTTACATGGGGAAAAGTTCAGGTTTTGGGTTTGTATGCTATTCATTTGCTATTCCTGTTTATAATGAAACTATACTTACATAGCTAAGGACAAAGGTTACTGCCTTTGATAAAGGATGGAGTCTTGGCCTCTTTCAAAAAAAGAAAATAGGATATCATTTTATTGGCACCATTGTGCACTTGATGTGAAAGAAGCGAAGGAGATAATGGTTTTGGGATGGATGTAAATACGTATTTGTGGCCTGTGGCTGCCTTCCTGCTGTTGCTTATTCCACTAATAAAGGAGCACAGGTGGAGGTCAGGCCTGCAGTTCCTGAGGCTTCTTTTGAAGTTTTCAGGTCTGCTGCCTCTCAAGGGACAGAATCAAATACTACCCTTAGTCCTGAAACTCCACAAATGGACAGCTTCACTGTGTGACTGATCATCAATAAGCTGTTGTTTAACTAGTTCATGTTCATCTACAGCGATTAATATGATTACTAAAATCTTAAACAATAGTTTTACCCATGCTAAGAAGTTCTAGTTATTGTACTGCCCTTGGATTTATATTTTGCTCGCTTTTTATCTTTTCAGGGCCATTGAGATTTGTGATTATCCATGAGGGATGTATCTACTATTTTAAGAGCAGCACATCTGCATCTCCCCAGGGTGCATTTTCTTTGAAAGGTTACCACAGGTAAGTGCCGAGGAACTTGTTTAACAGCCAAGCTCCTTTTGCTTAATGCTAAGGGCTATGGCTTTCACTTCTAATGAAGTTAAACACAGCTATATCTGTTGTTTGGATTAAGCATTGATCTTAGGTTCCAGGAGATGTATTCCTTTCAAGTTGTGTATATGATATTTCCTGTGCTTGGCAAGTGGATAACCTTCCTCTTCTGTAGTTTAACCAGTAAAACTGTTTGAATTGCAATGGGCTTACTCTTGTTACTGACTAATGCAGACTGCACATGCAGGTAGATGTGGACTCTTTCAGACAAACCACCTTTGTTCTGTAGTGACCAGAAAGGAATCAGAAGAGAAAATTTATGGAGTTACTGGTTCAACAACTGTAGTTAGTGCCGAAACTGTATCAACTACAGAGTGATAAATGAGAGAATGCACACACAAAATGTCTGACTCATTTCACTACACATTTTTAATCTTAGTATTTACTTTGCAAGTTGAAGACAAAAATATGTGGCTTTCGAGTTAGCCAGTACTGTCAGAATCTAAGTGCAGCGTAAGTACAAGGCCACTAACACAAGTCCAACCTAACTTTAGGGAATTGCAATTCAAATTGATGCTAAGAAAGGATTAATGAGAGAGAGAGAGAATGTAGAGAAATATCACTGTATTGATGCTAACCACTGCAATTTTATTGTATTTGAATATGCATATCTTGTACTATAAAATGTTCTCAGATTTGGGGAATAAAGGAACTACCTTTTCTTGAATTGTGAGAACCTATTCTAAGTGAGCACCCTAATGGCATATTTTAGGGAAGTGCACTTGTAAACATTGTAGCTAGTTAAAAATTCAAGATTAATTTGTAGAAGAAACTCACACTGTAATTCTGTCATGACACCAGCTTCTGCAATCCACATGAATGTGAACAATATGATGGAATTTGTAAGTGCCAGAGGCTGTTCATTCCTTTTTATGTATCTTCATTCTAGCAGCCTTGTAGAGACCTTGGTTGGAATAATGACCAGGTTTTGATTAGTTTAATGCACAGACAAGCATTATTGAAAAAGAATTTGAACTGAAAGAATTGTTAGACTGAGTAGTTGCATGAGGGGTTTTAAAATTTTTTTTGCCCCTAGGAGTCCCAAACGAGGAAATTCCTTACACGCACAAGAAAAGAAAGAAGTTAAGTTATGCTTGTTTTAAAATAACAAAAATACGTAAGAAAGTGTTTGTAGGGGAAATATGTAAAAATTAAGTTGACCTTTATTATTAGATTTTCCTTATTTTCGTGGGAAACCTGTGTTTTGATTTCTCCTCTGAAATAGTGCCTTCTTGAAATAAGGACCACAAGCACCCTGAGTACCTCCTGCAGTGTGTGACACTTGTGAATTAATGTGGTTCATTAACTCTTGAACAGGTCAAAGCAGCCGTTCATAAAAGTCTGGCTGGTGGGTTAACAAGTGCTCTGCCTTTGGCATTGTCCCTTCTACCACAATAATGGAGAAGTACTGCAAATGGACATGTGGGGATTTCTCTGGTGTTTTTCTGGGCTTGGGGGTTATTTTTCATAAAGCAAAACTGACCAGTAAAACTGCTATCTGTCAGTCTTTATGACTTCTATAGCAGCATTAATTTTATAGAGTAAGGCATTTCTGTATTGGTTGTTCTGTTTCTCAGGGTTATGCGGGCAGCTGAGGAGACAACATCAAGCAATGTGTTTCCTTTCAAGTTAGTTCACATAAGCAAGAAGCACAGGACATGGTTTTTTTCAGCTTCTTCTGAAGATGAAAGAAAGGTAAATTTCTTCTTTTGCAATAGAATTTTCCTTGAAGCAAAAAGTGAATTGTGGACTTCCCTAATATCTAAATGAACTGGAAATGCAGCTGTCATTGAAATTTGTATACCTAGTTCTGAAAATCATGTCTGAAGTTTTAACTATTAAGTTAGTGTTGATTCAACTTGTAGTTTAGGGAATGGCTGTAAGCGATGTACTAGACGGTATGGGTTTCTCCATATTTCATAAATATTCCATATTTCTTTTTCACCAAGGAAAAAGTAATGATATGTAAAGCCTTTGATAAATTATGAAAACTGTTCAGTGAAATCTCTCATCTGTAAACATACTGTGAATATATACCTGGCTTTAGGAATAAGAGTCTGAAATCTGTAAACTGAAAACTTAATATTTCAGTATGTTCCTACAGCATTTTATACAGTCAAAACATCTGAGTGATGAGTCTTTTCAACAAAAAGTCGTGGCTAAATACTATTTCAATGTATGTTTTCTGCACTTACTCTTTTCTTACAGAGGACAGGATACATCTGCGTTTAATGATTCAAGGATTGATGTGTTGAATGTCATATTTTTATTTTTGTTTAGAATTGGATGCTGTCCTTGAGGAGAGAAATTGATCACTACCATGAGAAGAAAGAAACAATGACAGAATTCAGGTATAAACCTTATTCTTTATTGGCTTTTTATCCCTTTTGCACTAGCTCTTGACTGTGGTGTTTTAGGCTTTTTGCACCTACAAATAACTTCCTGTTAAATAAGACCAGGTGCAGTAAGACCCAAGAAGAAAAGCCCTTCCTAATTTATACTTAAAAGAATACGAAGAAAAAACCAAACCTTTAAACAAAGAGCACACTAAATGTCAGCTTTGTGTAAAACAAATGAAATCTTCTTAAAGACAGCAGCAACATATCTGAGTCTTACTTGGGAGATAGGAACAGATTGCTTCTGCTTTTCCAGCATTCCTTTCCAGTGCTGCAGTCCTGCTAAACAGAAGTAACTCTGCCTTTTCTTTTGCAGTGACTCTGGTTCTGATGCAGACAGTTTCTATGGCTCAGTAGAACGTCCCATTGACATCAAGTATTCCCATCATTCAGCAGATAATGAAGGTGACAAATTTAGACACTGTTAAATAAGGCTTCTTTATTTGCTTCTCTATTTCTCCTGAATTCTGCAGGAATTATTCCCGTAGCTTAAGTAAACTGATCCAATTTGTAACTTGTGGTTTTTTACAAGGTGTATCTCTGTTGTAGTTTTCAATCAGAAACGGATATTCTGTGCCATTAACTGTTGGTACAAATAAACTAAAGAATTTCAGATCATTCAAGGAGGTTAATTAAAAGTGAGGGCATGACAGGAAGCCTGTCAGGTAGGCATTCTCAGCATATTTCAGCAACTGAGTTCCTAGTCAAGAAATATGTTTGTGAAAACCAACATGAGAAACCTTGCCTCAAGGTTCAACAGAGATCCTTTACTAGGCCTTTTCCCGTCTGCCCTTTCAGATTTCTAAGGGCAGTGTTGATGGGAGCAAGTACTCTCATTTCCTGAAAGGAAATTCCTGACTATTCTTCCTGACTAGGACAAAAATGCAGGAATGGGTCTTGTTAGGAAATCTGGTTCCATTGCTGCAAACAGAGGAGAGCAGACTCATCAGCATTTCGTGTGGGGTTGTAGTTTAGTCCTTCTGTGTTTATGGGAGGGAAGGGTTGTATGCAAGATGAATGATAAGAGGCCTAGTAGGAGTTTAAATTAGGAAAATTAGAATAACTGTTTTTTATCAGATATTCTTACCTTTTTTTAGGGCATACCCTCTGCATACTGTCCTTCAGGCTCCTCTTGTAATCAATGATGAGAAATTACTGCCTAGAAGTAACACGTTTTTTGTGGCTTGGTTATTTTGATTTACTGATAAAGGCAACATTGAAACCACTTATGCCATTTGTTGTGGTGCTTTTTTTTTTTTATGTTGCCAGAGCAAGGCAAAAGAACTAAAATTGTTTTGTAGATCACTAAGCTTGTTTAATCTTCCTTATGGCAAAATCATAAATGTTTCTGTGGTAGGGTTAAATTTTGGGGATTATGTTTTTTCCAAGTGGTTTTGTCAATTCATCCATGTAGTTGTGTCTCTGCAACTGTTTTGAACTTTTCTCAGGAAGGCTGGAACACTAGAAAGTGTCACCAAAAAGTAAATTTTTTTAACTTGAAAGTTGAAAAAGAAATTAATGTGCAGTGTACTTCATCTGCCTCTGTTATAAGCGATGGCTTGCTTAATTGACATAAAAAATTAAAGAAGCACATATTCTAGATACAGAGAGGTGGATCAAAACTATCTGGTTTTTTCACCTCTTTAGGAAAAATACCTGAAAAATATTTGTATTAAAGAGCCCTAAGTACTTGATATTCTTTCTTGGTTCCAGAAGTACTTATCAGAATCTGACACACTGATTTTTATCTGCAGATTATGACCAGGAGGAAGAGGATGAGTCCTATTTGCAGCCGGATACTTCTGACATAGTAAAAGATGGTATGTGATTTCTTTGATTCCCTCACAAAAGGCCCCATGAAGGGCCCCCAGTGAAGGCAATATTCATGTGGAATGCCAGGTTATTATTTTGTATTGGTCATAACTATTCCAACTATAATAAAATAACTGAAGTAATGCAGAGATATCTAATCCTGACAGGTATTTAGGGTCAGAAGTTCATAATAACGGCAGTAACCTCTTCCAGAAAGCATTACATGCCTTTAGGGGCATGTTTACTTGCAAGCCTCCTGCCTGGGATGACCTGTATCTGGTCATCAGTCTGGAGCATCACTAATGCTTTTAAGGAAAAAATAGACTACATTTTTTTTAACAAAGTGAAAAGTTTTTGCTAAGTCATCATAAGCCACACCTGAATAAAAATATCAGGAGTTTATTGTCTATAACTTTCAGAATTGTGCTGAAAGTTAAATGCTTATCCAGCATGTCGAGTACTAGCAGACCTGATGCCAGTGAAATATCTTAGACTACATAGAAAATTGATCTGAGACGTCTCTTTTGATGACATACTGTATTCCCCCTCAGTGTGTCAAGTTTTTTGGTTTTCCTTCTGCAGATATGGTCCTGCCCCCCGCGTACCCACCGCCGCCCGTTCCTCACGTCAGGAAATCTCCCTACGCAGAAGCGAGGGCACATTCCTATGCTGGCAAACCAACTGCACCAGTGCCACCACCACCTCCTAAGAGAAGCTTACCTGATATCAAACTAGAGGATCTTGTGAGTGTGAGAGAGCCCCAGTTACAGGGCCGAGCTGAACCTAATCTAAAGATTCAATCCCCAAGCCGGAGACTGAGTGAACAGCTGCCCCCTGTGCCCCCTTTACCTGTGTTCAAAAAGCCTGCAAGCAGCAAAGAGTCTCACCCACTGCCTCCAGAGCCTGCAGCCCAAGTCCTTGCTCCTCCAGAAGCATGCGAGAAGCTAAAAAATTTAAACCTTTCGCTGCGGACTCCTCCTCCTCTGCCAGGCAATAAACCCAAGCTGTCACAGCTTGCTGAAAAGCCAGCAGAGCCTAAAGTGCCAAGGGAACATGGTAAACCTGGACTGTTTCTGCCACCAGTGCTCCCAAAGCCACCTGTGCCAAGCCACCAGCCCCCTGCAGTCAAGCCTAGAACAGAGAAATCTTCATGTCCTCAGTTACAGTAAGTATGAAAACACAGTGCACTAATATGTTTTTCAATCATTTATTAGTTAACAAGTTTAGACATACTCAGATTCATACCAACATCCGTGTCTCTTCCCTGCACCATCCCTCCCTATGTTGTGCTTTTTTTGCCTGTTACTCGAAAACTTGCAGTGAATCCAGCTGATCTGGTTGGACCTGTTTTGTGCAGGAGTTTGGACTAAATGATCTCTAGAGGTCTCTCCTTACCCAAATTAATCCATGGTTATCTAAATTAATCTGCAAGTACTGCCTCCAGTTCTGCGGCCCCCAACACAAGAAAGATGTTTACCTGTTGAAATTGGTCCAGAGAAGGCCACTGAGTTGATCCAAGGGCGAGCACCTCTCCTATGAGGACAGCCTGACAGCGTTGGGATTGTTCAGCCTGGAGAAGAGAAGGCTCTGGGGACACCCTTAGAACACCTTCCAGTACCTGAGAGAGGGCTACAAAAGAGCTGGAGAGGGACTTTTGACATGGGCATGGCATGACAGCACAAGGGGGAATGGCTTTAAACTGAAAGAAGAGAGGTGTAGGTTCAGATTAGATACTGGGAACAATGCTGGGAGGGTGGTGAGGTACTGGCACAGATTGCCCACCTAAACTGTGGATGTCTCTTCCCTGGAAGGGCCAGGTTGGATGGAGCTCCAAGCAACCTGGTCTGGTGAAAGGTATCCCTGCCCACGGCACAAGGGCTGGAATGAGATGGTCTTTAAGGTCCCTTCCACCCTAAACCGTTCTAGGATTCCATGATTTGGGGGCTAAACTGAAACTTCAGTTCTAGTTTTACTATCTCTTCAGTGTTTTGTATATTTGTTGTTTTCCTGATGAGGTATCCTTCAGTTTTCATTCTGTTTCTGCCAGGAGATCACCACCAGATGGGCAGAGTTTTAGAAGTTTTTCATTTGAAAAACCAGCACTACCATCCAAGCCAAGGCAACCTGATGATGATTCTGATGATGATTATGAAAAAGTAAGATCAAGCAGATGATCCATTCTAAAAGAATATTTTTTTTCCTTGTTTATGTATACTTTTGGGAACATTTTAAGTGCATTATTTCAGGAGAAGAGGAACTTTCTGGAAACACAGTGCTGTGTGACTTTTTTTTCATCTTTTTGAGCTTTAGTGAATGCCTTGATAAGTTATAGAGTTTAAGATTGGATATAAAGGAGAAAGAGGCATAAAGTAAAGATTAAATCACCTTACATAATTTCAGACACTGATTGCTGTAGCTTATTTGCATAACAAGTTGCTAAGGTTTTGAGTTGTCATTGACTTACACAGTGATTTATATTCTTCATATTTTTTACAGGTTGGGCTGCCTGCTTCAGTATTTCTTAATACCTCTGAATCCTTTGAAGTTGAGAGGTAAAATGTGATTTTAAAATAGTTCCTTAGAAGTCCTACAAAAACCTGTACTTAACCATAGCCAGATGATCTTTTTGATAGGTATAACTTGTGTTTAAAACACACACTAAAATGTTCAATAAGGAAATCACTTTCTAGAGAAGTTAGTTCAGTGCTCAAGTATCGATTGAGAGACGAGAATGCAATGTGGTTTGGCTCCATCTGGAGGAGGTCATTTTGCCAGGATGCTGGATGGGACTAGAGAGCCAGATGATCTCTGCTGCACTGCTGGTTCAGGTGCTAGAACACTGACTTTCTTTCAGCTATGATCTACTATGAATTATTACACCCAAACCAGAGATTTGTAGTAAGAATTTTAAGACTGTAGGCATTTGATTTATCTGAGTGCTAATAATACGTCGTGTACATGAATAATTATATGTCATTGTTTATTCTTTTTAGGATATTTAAAGCTAATAGCCCACAAGGACAACCACAAAATGGATTGTACTGTATTAGGAACTCATCTACTAAACCTGGGAAGGTAAAGTGCAATTGCTGAATCTATGCCCCAAAAAACTTCTTGATTGACACATACTGCATCTCATATATGACAAAGTGCTTAACAATTTAGATGTGGTCTATTCTTAAAGCAAGAAAATATGAGAGAATTGCTCTCATAATGTCAGTGATTTCAAAAAAAAAAAAATTACGCTGAGTTTTAATGAATTCCTTAATACTATGACTTAGAAAAGCTTGGTAGCATAGCCTGAATATGTTGCATTTTTCTTCTTCAAGGTATTGGTTGTATGGGATGAACCTGCAGGAAAAGTGAGAAACTACAGAATCTTTGAAAAGGTCAGTAGCTGCACTGTGTATGCATCTTTAGGTTATATATGTCTGTGTGTATAAAATGGGTGTGCATATAGGTATATATCGGAACTAACAAGTTAAACTTTAAATTTGTTTCCACCTCTGACAGTAAAAATGAGCTGATTTACAAATATCTGATCTAGGATGAGAGTTTGAGTAGTCATATCTGGTTTTCTAGTTGCTGCATCATGTATCATCATCAATTTCAGCTTCAGTGAAATCCTATTAAATTCCTGAGTTTAATTTGGACTTATTTGTATGACTGACTAGTTTGCGAAGCAGTAACGTGTTTGAAAGAACTTCTTTCTGATGATGTTTTGGCCTTTTTTCTTTAGACATTGAGCTGGAAACTTACTGTCAATGGTTACATATGTTTTTGTTCTACAACAGGATGGCAAGTTTTACCTGGATTCAGACATCATGTTTTTGAACATGGGAAGTTTGGTGGAATATTACAGCACTCACATTTTACCCAGTCATGACAGCCTGATGCTCAGGTCTCCTTATGGTTACTCTAAACCAAGGTGACATGACAGCCATGGTTCACTGACACCCTACTGCCCTTGAGGACTGGACTCCTGCAGCTGTGGGACATCCCGTGGTTTGCACACACAAACTGGGTCTGTTTCCACCATTTATTCTCACATGAACTGTTATATAAATGCCATCTAATGAACTCTCGGTAAAGCCTTTCAGTCCAGATCAGCGGATTTTATGGTCTTCTCTTTTACAAAGATCTGAACTGATTATGCTGTGAAAGCTGTCCAGGATACCCACACCTTTTATAAAACTGCTGCTATTACTAATCTCCTTGGAATGTCATAGATGAACACAAACAAAGAAGTGATCTGAATACAGCTGATCCAGATAATGAACACTTCTGAAAGTACGTCAGAATTTATTTGTGACAGGGAATACTAACACTCTGACATGGAGCTAGTACTCCTAAAGTCAGCATTGGTGCTCAACTGAGATATTTTGTATTACTTGTATAGTTGATGTGTACATAATGAATATTTCTGTGCAAATTATTTGATTTGCTATGAGTAAAGATGATCAGGAAATGCGGCTTTTTTTTAAGCCACCTCATATGTACTTGTACCTTCTGAGTACAGGAATCACTATCAGGCACTATCTGGCTGATATGGGTGTGGCATCCCACATACTGCTTAACGACAAGCACTTCAGATCAGTATGGAACAATATTGATTTGGCTTTCATGGGAGCCCCATTACCAAGTTCTGAACTGGAAGGGCTCATGCCACTGGTATTTTTAAAGGGTACGAGAAAAGAGAAGGGGCTACTTGAGATTTAGGGGGAAGGGGAGCCTTTTGAACATCCCAAATTCCAACTAGCAGTTTTCTCTCATTTTGCTATAGTCAAAGATTCTTTGAAACAAAACACAAAAAACCCCCTGAAACCACGATTGTGATGCTACTACCACTCCATAAATCCTTGTGATCAATCTCTTAGGAACAGGTTGTCAGCCCACAGAATTCTTTTCTGTTCTAGGGCAGAACACACTACCCTAGTCTACCACCAAGAATTCTTCCATAATTAGAATTTCTACTCATTTTGTAGTTGCATGCAAAACAAAATCTGTTTTTAATCTACTGTCAGTGATAGACATTACCAGGGTGCTTTTTACATTTGTTCCCTAATATTCTGGGGACAGGTATCCTAAATCCAAGGGCTTGATATTTATGCCAAAATTACTCTTGGAGAAGAAATTTATTTTAATAATCTTTTAAGTAATTCTGTTGATCCAAAACCACTGTCATAATGGTCTCATACTCTAATAATGTTTACAAGACTTTTAATAATAGTAAAAAAAAATTCTGCCACTCCTGAAACAAAAGGTATCTAGTTTTTTACAGTCTGAATCTGTATCCATAAATTTTTTTTCTGTTACCTTTTCAAAGTTTATACATGTCCATTTTAATCTTGTTACCATTAGATGGTCACAACTTTAAAATCATAGAAAAACTCTTACAGAATAAGACTTTGCTTTTTATGAAAACAGTGAACCAGGATTTAGTCCCTAGGGAATTTTCCTTACTAATCAGATGGAATATGAGGATCATATACAGGAACTGAGGCAGGAAACTCTGCCTCCATCTTTTTCAAGAGACACAGACACACACAATATCAGTCTTTTGATCTCTGTTCCTGCTGTAATAGGACTTGTGTGTAAAGAATGTGAAGTACTTAAAATTCAGATTCTGTTGAATATTGGATATTTTAAGCCTAATTCCTTTTATTTTAAATTAGTATCCCTGTGGTGCACTACACTGATATGATCCTCCCTAAGAAGGCTCAGCCAAGACAGTGTTCAAAAAACTTTCTTGGGAAATAGTTACAGGTATATCAGAGTAAGTTCCAGTTCCTTGCAATATTCATACATACTGTCTACAGAGTAAGATTGTCTGGGAATAATTGACTTCATTGTGTCATGACAGTCATATTTACAGTATGCTCTCTTTGGGGCCGTATTCAGATACTTGATTGTTTTTTCAACCTTATACTCAGAAGGTTTTTAAATTGTAAACATCCATTTAAAACATAACACACTCTTTACCTGTGTAATACAAGAGTTGCAAATACATAAATTTTTGTGTTAATTCCCTTTTGTATCTAAATGTATAGATTTCTGAAATGGATAAACTTTCAATGCCAGTTCACCTCATTTTGTGCAGTTGTCTTTAATTTCATGTGGGTGTGTTTTAATGGTTTTGTTTGTAGCTGTGTTCTTCTAGTAAAGTTAGAGGAATTAATTTTCAGCCCCCCTAAGAACAAAATCTTCATGTTCCAAACAAACATGCAATCATTTACACTCTTTCTTATAAGTCCTCTTGCTCCTACCTACTAGTCTAGTCTGTTTTATAACAAATCAGGTAAGTTTCTGGTGTTTGTATCGAGGAAGGACACAGCTAGAACACATGGCTCAGTCTGTCTCCTTTATTTCTCACCAGCTTGCCTCTCCTCATGCCTTCACCACAAAGCAGCCTTTGCATCTACAACCTACTGCAAGCTCCTTAGCTTTAAAATAGTTAATGGGGAATTGCAAAAGCAGCATTTGCTGTGCAAAAAGAATGAGCAGTTCATGAGTTCTGTAATCTCCAAGTCAAAATCATTGATACTAATTTGGAAAAAGTCTTGCCTCTTGTGACTGAACCTCCAGATAAAAGTATTACAGGTCATATATGGATAGGGATTGCTGTTCAAGGGGAAAAAAAACTAGAGCGCTTTTGAAAATAAAACAAGAGACAATCAATTAATGGCAGTATGCCATAAAAAGAGAACCGATATCCAAACAATTTTTATGTGACAATTAAAGGTGCTTTGTGCCAGCTGTCAAGCATTCTCCATCTCAGAACTTCATTTTTAACAAGAATGTGAATAAGCAGCAAGAGTATTTGTGGCCTCAAGTGGCTTCATCCTTTGGAATGTGCAAAAGAGCACTGAAGATTTCGGAAGCTGTGTGATTATGTAGAATTTGGGGACATCTGCTGGTCAGCCTGTTCCACACCAGGATCTACACAACAGGAATCCAGCAGCTGAGCATGTGTGTGGAAGTCATTTGGGGCAAATCAATCTTAAATGACTTTAGATAGAAGCTAGAGATCAAAGCTAACTTCAAGTGGAAACTTAATAGGCTGGGTCTTTGAAACTTAAGGGTCTTTTGGCTCATCTGTCTCATATAAGTAGCAATATTGTTTAGCAAAATTGCTCATCTGAATGTCTTCTAGCCTAAAGAACAAAGAGATTAATTTATCTTTCTGTGTTTAAATTATTCTTAGAATACACTTTGAGGTAAATTTATCCACCTCGTGAAGCATTAAGCACTTGTTCTGAACATTAAATACTTCACCTAGCAGCAAGCAAATTGCATGATGTTGCAATAGTTTCTATCTTATGAAATACTTACGTCCTTGAAGCCAAGGAGGGGGTTTTTCCCCTAATAGTGAGAGTGCTTGAGATGCCCATGATTACAGATCCTTAAGTGGGAGAGGTTATAGCCCTTTTACTATACTCAAAGTACCAAAGTATCAAATACCAAACACTACTAGAACTTCAAGACACAGAGCATTTGAGCTCACTTTAAAACTAAATGGGCTGAAGTGATTATGTTCAGTAGGCTTCAGGTATGGAGTAAGCCTTGTAGCACAGCCAACTCCAAATCTGTTCCTTCAGGACTTCCATTCCTGTATCTTAATTACAGGACAGTCATTGCTATCCCTCACTTGTACCTCTCTCCTTACAGTATCTAGTTCCCAGGAAGTGGGTAATTCAACCTCTCAGGCTGATGACGTGGTCCTGATAGGCATGTAATCCTAGAGATATCAAAGAATCATTTCTAATGTAATTTACTCGCACATATCTCTAGTGGAGTTGGTTTGCACAGAAATGACCGTGATAAAAACCATTTGTAGGATTAGATCACTGGATATATAAAACAACTTTGAGTTAACAACCTTCTCTGCCTTTTAACAACCACTTCATACAAGCTCCTGCTGGGTACAATCCCGGCACAGCTGGTTCTTGGACTGGCTGATGTGCACTGAAATTCTGGCCTGGAAAGCCCTTTGCATGGCTGGAGTTTTGCACCTGTACTGAAGGCCAGTGATGTGAAAGGGCCACCACAGCAGCACAGAAAACAGGAGAGTCTGTCCCATGGAAAGTTCTTAAAGGGTTTTATTACAGGGCCAATATGGAAAGGTGTACCAGGTGTGGCTTCACAAGCTGTCTGTTTTAGGCTTCATTGATTATGCTGTGCTTTAATTTACACTAATTTGCACTGTGCTAACATTCATGCTGATTTATTTTTCCAAGAAAATGACAGCCGCACCCTAACCATGGGAGTACTGCTGAAAATGTGCCATTTAAAAATTAAATGTGACTTTAGGGAATTAAAAATTTGTTATTCTAATATTACAAAGTTCTCTCAAGATTAATTAATTTTCTGCTACATAGAATAATTAAAATAGTAACTACCTTAAAATATTTTTTTAAGCTTCTCAGCCCTCATTAGTTTGAACTTGCCCTGATATATTTTCCCTTTCTCTGTTTTACCCTCTTGAGTCTGTTTGTAGTTCTAAAGTTAGTTCAAAAGTTCTAACTTCTTTTAGTGACATTTTTCCTTCTCCTACTAGTAAGGATGAAGATGTCATTACAGAGCAGCTAAAAACAAGCTAGTCTAGTCACACTGGAATTTATGTAGAAGCAACTAGCAGTGAACATACAACCAGAAGGCAGACGATACTTAGGGAGTCACAGATGTTGCAGTTAAAAGAATTGGCTTTACTTGGAAAAGCATTTCAGAAAAACAAGGCCTAACCTTCACAAAGAATATTGTAACATTAAAAGAGAATGTTGGCTGCTGGAGTTCCTTTGTGTAAAGCAATCATTGCATCTTTGGTTGTGTTTAACTGAAACTGCTGTTAAGCAGCTTGAACCACGTAGCTCCATTCACACTTCATCTCAAACAGGTATAAAAATTTTCCTATGTCCCCTGAGCATAAAGTCAATATTTTTCGAACTTAAAGCCGAAGTGGCCTCACAGATTAAGATTGTATAAAATTTGGCAACATTTAGTATCAGCCTGTTCCAGCTGCTCTGCCCTTTCCCCCACCTGCTGTTTTAGTTCTCTAAATATTAATTTTTTTCCAGCTCAAACAAATCTCAGATGTGTTTTTGTTTGGTTGTGGAGAGAGATAAAAGTAGACCAGAATACACTTTTTTCCTCCATGTAGTTTTTCTATTGAACTTACATTAGAAATTGTTTCTATATGCTATTTTCAGTCTGCTGGGAAAGTTTTCCTTCCTTGCATTAATCAATAAAATTCAAAAAAGAGCTCCCTCTGAAGAACAAGAATTCATATACTTTAGACATAACCTTACATACAATGACCAACTTCAGTAATACTACAACTAAGCTGTGAGATATTATTGCTGTTGTTATGCACAGCTGAAATTAAGATAACCCATTACGTAACTTTGATAAAAGGCATTAAAATTCAATGATTTCAAAGACAAATCCCTCACGAGCTTTTCAGTAGTAATGCTGCATGTCTGTAAGCTCCCTTATCCCACTACCAGTAGAGTCCTGGATGCCAGTGAGAGACACAGCATTCAGAGGGCTGTTCTTGGGGTATTTTGTACAGATAACTTGTGTTTGTCCCCCAACACCCTCCCAACACTCCAGCTCCGGTGTGACTGGCCAAGGACTGGCTTCTACTTTGCTGGCACAAGGAAGTTTCACTGCTAAGATTCTCCTTTTGAAGGCCCATGGGAAAAGCAACAGAGGATTCACACACTGGTATTGTTTTAGTTGGAGGATCCAGAACTTTTTCTGGGAAATGGAGTAGGTCTGTGTGAGATGAACACAAATGATGACAGTAGGGAAACAAGTCCTGCTCCATCAACAGACTGTCAGGACAGAATAGTTCCGGCAGGTCAAGAGAGGAAGATCTACCTTACTGCTGCCTTACTATCAGTCCCAGTTTATAGGTAAGAAAACGGACTTGGAACTGCTTATGTGGAATATGTGCACACCCCATATAAAGGAAAAGATAAATGTCCTAATGCCAGATGTGTGACATCAACCTAGTGCTGTGCTTCTCTCAGGTAGCTGGAAGCATTTGAGCATCAAAAAGTGCTAATGCCAGGTAAAGAGGTCAGATGCATAAAAATAATTGTACAGTACTATTTTTCTGATATCTAGTAAAGCCACACAAAAATAATTTGTAAATTAATACATTCACATTGACTCTTTTATTTGATACTCTGTGATTTAAGTCGAGTCCAGTGCTGCTGCTGCTGGAGCCTGCTGAGAACAACTACTATTTGAAAGCCAGCAACCATTCTCCAGTACACATCTGGGTGTGCATATGGCAAGTGGAAGCCTACTGGCAACAATCTTGCCTTGGTAATTTTCCCAAAACCATCACCAGCAGCCCAAAATCTTGAAGAAATCAAATATTGCAGGCTGAAAAACATGGTGTAGTTCATGTTGTACCTTTTCTTGTAGCTGTAATGCTGCAAACCCAGCTGGTAAGAGTTAACAAAGACAAGTTCTTTGTGTCTTAAATAATGCAGAAGTGCTTTTTCAGATTGTCTTGTCTTTTTTTTGCAGCAGAGCACATAGCTTTAGTGTATCTCAGTATTTATGAGCCCTCCCTTGATTTTCTGCCCATGTAACCCTACCCTTGCCATTGCACCAGCACTGCCCTTCTTGCAGCTGGGTAGAGGCAGGTCAGGAATCTGGGCAAAAACTGAACAGGGAAGATAGACACAGTCACGCATCAGCTGTCAGAGTCTCAGCCTGTGGACTGAGTTGGTTGATTCAGCAGAAAGCTGGTCTCACCCCCATAATTTTTCCTTCAGATTAGCCAGGTGAAACAGTGTCTTCTCTGGCCTCATGATTACGGGAGAAAATGCAAGGGGCAGGGGGAAAGCTGGAAGAGGACAGCAGGAACCTGTGCCCTTGGGCAGGTCACAGAGTAGGACAGCAGAAGGGAAGGGTAAAGGAACAGCACTCACCTGCAGCACGAGAGCCAACAGGAGCTGATAAAAGGCATCCTTTGATCAGCCCAAGCTGCTTGTGTCACTGCACCCTGCAGTTACACAAACACTTTGAGCCAGCACTGCCAGAGGAAGAAATGACCCTGCCCTCCCGAGCCCCTGGGCACTGCTGCTGCCTTCAACATCCCCATCCTTCCTGCCACTGCTGGTCTTAGAGCCACACACTGAGCTAGAGAGGAAAAACATTCAGTTTAAAACAAAGCAGTATTTTTTTTTCATAGTTAGTTCTAACATGGATTCATTCTCCCATTTACTTTTCCAGACAAGAAGAGAGCTCTATGAGTTAAATGCCTTGGTGAGAAAGGGAAAGAAAGAAAGAGAGGTGCCAAGATGAAGAAGTATTGTGACAGGTAATCGAAGAGAAGGCTGCATGGAGCAGGTGGCTGGAGCCTGCAGGTGCAGAGCAGTGACAAGAGTATGCTGCCATGAATGTACATACATCCACTGGGTTAACAGGGTTCGGCACCAGGCAGGTGAAGTGACTTTAATCTGTCAGGCTTCCAGCAACAGTTCTTACAAAAAAAAAGTTCAGACGTGATTTGCTAACCATTAGTAATTACAATAACATGTGTCCAGTTATGGGATGGTTTTGATTTGGCAGATCTTTGTCCAGCAGGGCCTTCTTGTCAGATGTGCCATAATCATTCTGTGTCATCACTTGACACCTAAACCACCACTTTTGGTGACTGAATTCACAGACAAGTTTATGTACATCTCTATGGCCTGTTTTTAGTAAAGTGGAGTGTGTTTCCTCGGTGGAGGTGGTTGAAACAGGCTAGATTCCTCCCATATTCCACAGGAGGTGTTTATGGATTCTGAAATCCATCAGGTTCTACTCGCTGGAGTCCTCCCTACATATGGATAACTTGGGGGTGAGGGTTGTGGACAGCAGAACAGAAGGGTTTAGTGTTTCTGAGAGTTCTCCTAGACCCCCAAGTCTTCATTTGTCCTGTGGCGGCAGCATTCTATACAACACGAAGAAATGTTGAGCAGCAGTCTTAAAATGACACAAAAACGATAGTAAAAATGGACAGAAAATAGATAACAGAAGAAGTTTACAGTTGGTGCTTGCAGTGACTGTAACAAACCGAGGGGTTATACCAACTCTCCGAAGCACTCAGAAGCTCTAAGGAGGTGATTTATAAACCTGTCTGCAGGCCTGCTATGTACAAGCTGTACGACGTATCTGCACACTTCCTGAATCAAGAGCACCGCTTCTCGTTAGCCTGGCATTTAACATCCGGAGGATATTCCACTGATTAAACACCTTCGGGTTCTGACAGGTGTCTCTAGCCCTCGCCAAGACCGTTCTCAAGCCTGAGTTCTGCCCTCCTGGACCGCCCTGGCCTTGCTCTGAGCTGACAGCAATCAGACACCGCCACCGCAGCGCGATAACGAGCCCTTATCGCAGTGCGTCCCCGGCGATTAACGATGTCTGCCTGCGCCTATCTCCCGGCCTGCTCTAAGATAAGCTTCCCAGGCGCCGCGCCGCTCCTTTCCTCTGGGATCCAGCGCCACAAGAGCTCCTTTCCCTCTGTCCGAAGGCTTTTCCCAGCCCGTTCCCGGCCGCCCGGGAACCCTCCGACGCTCCCGGGGCCGCGGCACCCGCCACGGGCGGCCCAGCAGCCCCGCCCCGCGCCCCCCGCTCCCCTCCGCCAATGGGAGAGCCGCTTACTCGTCAGGCGCGTGCCCGCCCGCCAATGGGCGGCGCCGTTGTTGGGTTTGCGGGCTGTGGAAGCCGCACCCTTGTCGGGCGGGGGCCGCTCGGTGCCTGAGGGGGCGGCGGGAGCGGCGGGAGGCGGGGACCGAGACAGCGACAGCCTCGTCAGGGGACCAGCCGCGGCGGCCCCTTCGCTCCCGCCCGTTCTCGTCTGTCCTCGGGTGAGTGCCGCGGCGGTGACGGTGCGGAGGAGGCTGAAGGGCGCAG
>VZRR01003976.1:2701540-2786584 GCA_013398015.1 Oreocharis arfaki | reverse complement strand
CAGGAGGCGGAAGTGCGCAGCCAGCGTCGGGCGGGCTGTGAGGGGGCGATGGGCGTCGCGGGTAGGGGAGGGGGTGGCGGCGAGGAGAGGCTGGGGCGCAGACGCTGGAACCTACTCGTTGAGCCCGGAGGGGAGCGGAGGGGGCCGTGTCTGCCTGGAAAACGTGGCGGGGTGTGCGGAAAAACCATCTGCGCGCAGGGTGCCTGCGGTGAGGGGCTGCGGCGGGCTTGGGGTCACCGTGGAGGCGGGGGGCAGGACGAGGAGCTGCAGGTGCTGGCCGGGATGGGCGGTGGGCTGAGCCGCGGGGGCAAGGTGCTGCCAGCTCTACCTCAGGAGACGCGTTGCCCATCCCGTGCCCGCCGGGATGCTCCAGCCGCCGCCGCAGGAAGCGGCCGCTTGGCGTTGGAATCTCCATTGCACCCAAGCGCTGCGTCTGCCGGCGCTGCCCCCGCCGCCCTTCTGCTTCACCTGCCCCGTCTTCCAGCCCGAGAGGTGACCTGCGGACTGTGCGGGGCGAAATGCAGGCTTTGGGGCGTCCAAGTAACTGTCCACAGAGGACGTAGGAGTGAAGGAGGATTTGCGATGCGTGTGTGCGGTGTTGGGGATCGGCGGGGCCCCAGCAACAGACGGGCAGTTGTTTTGTTTCCTTTGCTAGAAGGGGTATCTACATTTTAGCGTTTTCAGGGTCTGCTTTTGATACAAAATGTCACATGCCTGTCTGCACGTAATTGCTGCACACTTGCTGTGCTGCTTTTAGGGTTGATTCTTAATCTATGTTGGCTTTAGTTAAAACTAGCAATTAGGGAGGGGGGAAAATCCAGTCAAGCTGGAAAAATATCCATGGCTGTGTTGAGACGGGGGCTAGGAATAGCACTGCATTTAAATCTTTCATGAGATACTGCTGTAGCTCTGTGGTGTAAGCTCATTGCTGGTTTTGTTTTACTCTTTGCTTTTTGGAAAGTTGCTGTAGATTACAGCATTATCGTATACCAAAGGTATTCAGTTTTCTTGCACTGTGACTTACGTCTTTATACAGAGCTTTACAAAACGTGTCTACCTTGAGCTTATGAATTCTCAAACTGCAGCTACTGCTGGATAATTCCTCTATGCTCTGCTGAAAGCTACAGGTATCTCCCTGCAGACAGGCTGTTTACGGCTCTGGTTCTTGTAACGTGACCGTATGTGCCAATAGAATTCTAGGCAGTCCTTAACTGTCACAAATTCGTTCTTCTTCTTTTTTTTTTTTAAATAGAGCAAAGGAATTTATTTTAAAAATAAAGGAATACAGACTATTTTTAATGTGGGCTTTCACTTTTGTTAGTTAAATATGATGGTGCAACAATTCTGTTTCTTAGTAAGGAAATATTCTTTTAAGAACACTTGTGTAATAAGCAAGGAAAACATGCTACCGTGGACTAGATTTCTGAAGCAGGTGGCTTTGGTATTCCTTTATATTCAGTAACCAGATTTGATGCCATCTTGTAAAAATAATCTTGAGTGAATGTAGTGATCTATATGATTTGTCTCACCGAATTTAAACTCAGTGGTTTTCTGAGGAGAGTTTTGAGGAAGAGGCATTTGAGAGTTTTTACATCTTCGCTATAGCAAGATAATGTGTGCATTACTATGTTTGCATGTTTAAGTGTCTTGTAGTTTTACTGGAGTTCTTTTTTCTGTATGAAGTTCCATGCTGAGAATAGTGCGTTTTAGCCAAAAACTGTTGTGTTGACTGAATGTTTTCTTTCTATGGTTGATGATTATAAGTGTGAGAAATCTGAATGCTTGTGCTTCATCTGAAGCAAGTATTTCTGCTGGCATGTTTTGCCAGTAAGTTCATTAGAGTATGGTTCACTAATGCTGTAGAGTGAAGAAGGTCATTTACGGAATCAGTATTTTTCTGTGACAGGTTTTTAGATGGTTCCAGCAGAAGATGACTCAACTCTTCTCATTCTTTGACATTCACAATCAATATTAAATGTTATTTTGCATGTATGGATGGGCCTCTAAGCAACCTGGTCTAGTGGAAGGTGCCCATGGCAGGGAGTTTGGAACTAAATGATCTTTAAGGCTTCTTCCAAAGCAAACCAGTGTGATTCTGTGTATAAAATTGGATCATCTGATGAAATTAGGTAGAGAAAACCCCTTTGAGCACTGAGAGACATTGACAGAAGTAGGGATAAAACTACTTCTGCCCCAAGTCTTGGTTTTTGAAGTGTAGTTTCACAACGTGGATGGCCTTTAGCAAATCTCATCCAACATTCTGTGACTTGGTATAGGAGGGGAAAAAGAAGAATTTTGAAGTAGCCAATATTATTAATAAATAGAATAAAATAATAGAACAGAACGTTTCAAACTAGTAGAAGGCTGCTTAGCATGTTGATTGTTACAATGCATACAACCTCTATCTTCCTGAGGAGGCTAGGCAGTAAATCTTGCACCCACTGCTTTTCTGACTGGTAGAAATAGTTTTCTTAATTATTGAAGAATTGTAGCAGTGGTGAATAGTGAGTAATTTGTAAACCCCAAACTGTTGCTGTGCAAATGAGCCAGTCCTGCTTTGAGCGGAAAATGCATAGTAATAAAACTTGCCCAGTACTTCTATGAAGTAGAGCATATCAGTGTTGCTTTTGCTGTGCAGCAGAGACACCTGAGGTATGAGGGCATGAAGAAAAAACCGTGCTGATTTTCTGACTTTGGTGGCTCCTGATTTAGAACTTACTCTTGGACCATGCTGCACCACAGAAAGTGATCTGTGAAATAACACTCTATTAGTAATTCAGACTGCAAGTCAGTATTCCTTAGGCAGTTTTAGGGTGGTTTGTGCTTTATATTTGAAAAGTGATTGTGAGTGCAAGTTTACTCTGCTGATTTCGTTGTGCAGGTCATTTGACATCTGCTGAGGAATCTGTCTAAAAACTCTTGCTTTAAGTTATGGATCTTCTATAGTAACAGATTCAAAAGCAGGTATATTTTAAAAATATTAGAAGTTCCTAGATTACCTGAGTTTGGCAGTTTTCATTCATATAATTTAATCAGCTTCCTCGGGGGAATAGGAAAATATTACCTAGTCTTGCTACTTATTCAGCATTTCTCTTCAAAAATACTCTGGTTTTGCTAGGGCTGAGAGCAGTAGCTGTACAAACCTGTCAGTAGAGAAAGGTGTAAAATGTAAAACATGTGAACCAATTTATTTCCTGAGGAAAACTTTCATTAGAGGTAGTAATGCTTAAAAAGTACTCGTTATACAGATTTTGATTTGTGATAATCTTTTCTTTAAAATTACCCTTTTCTATGCCTACTTTTTCTTTCACTTTAAAGTATTGTGTATACAATAACAGCGTTCTGTAGTAATGTATGATAAGATCTGTTACTGTCTGTTGTTTATTGAGAATAATCTTGGTAATCTGTAGTCAAATTGAAGCAAGTAATTGGTTTCTTTCCTCATCACGCAGAGGATGTTGTTTACTGTGGTCTTGTCAGTTCAGAAGGTTTAGTGGTTGATAGTTGCAAATGTTGTAGGGGAAGAGGCTCCAGGAAATGCCCCTTTCAGAATTACTGCTTTTCATGTCAGGCATAGGCTGAGATGATGTCATTTGCCTTGAGAACTCAGGTCTGACATCCCAACCAGCGGTCTTGGTCTTGAATAAGTTTAAGTATTGCTGCTACCTTGGGGAGTTTCAGAATCTAACTGTTCTTCACTTCTGGGCAAGTAAAGATTTTAGTGTAGAGATGGATTTGAATAACTACTACCCCTCGGGCTGGCTGACCAGTGTGTGCGTGCTGGTGTTGCTGGATTGACTCTGTGACCTTTCAGAGAAACTGAAATCATTGTCCTTGAAGGTGTAGCCAAACAGGAGTAACAACTTCTTCAGTCCCTTCCTAACTTCCTCCTTTTGACCTTGCTTATTAGATTGCATTCTGAGGAATGATCTCTGCCTGTTCTGCTGGATACAGTTGTTATCCAGTGAAAGATCAGCCTTTCAAACTCAGATCAGTTGCACTAACAAGTGGAACATCAAAAGAGTTTTTCACTAGCACTTATTCGAATGGTTTTCCCTGCAGATTAATTAAAAATTAGCATAGACAAAAGCAAGTGTCAATTCAGTTTTAAAACTGCGATATTATGAGCTACTCTTTTAAAATGGCATTTGGCGTTTCTGTGCTCTTCAGACTAATCAACCATTCTCTTGCATTTTTAATAGACTAATGTATTGAGGTTTGTCTTTGTTGGATTACTGATTTTTGCACCATATGTTGTGTATGATTTTCAGATCTAGACTCAGGAAGTCTGAAAAAATAAGGAGTAAAATATTTCAGGTTTTGAGAGTTTGTTTTTCTTTCGTATACCTAATTGAATTGCTGTAGAGAGGTCATGGAAGCAGTAGTAAATGCAGTTAATCAGTAACACTTTATGGTATTTTTGATACTTTCAAATCAATGAGTAGATGAATGTTGTGATACAGTTATGCTCCAAAGACTAGGGGGCAAAAAAAAAATCATCTTGGTTTTTGGTTGTAATCAGTAAACATATAAAAGCAACTTTGGATTAAATACTGTAATTTGGCTTGGAGCCATAGAAACTTAGGTTTTTTCGAGGGTTATTTTTTGATTTTTTTTCACTAATTTCAAATTTTTTGTATTGCTTTTTATGCTTTTTTATTTCTATCTTGTTTTAGAATCTTGAGAGGTCTGATACACTATTTCAGTTCGATTATAGCTTATGCCAGGTTATAAACTAGAAAGTGTTGAGGAAAACCTTGATCCATGAAAACTGTCTTCTGTGTTTTTTCTGCTGGCTGTTTGTGTTGTTTTTGTTGTTCGGGGAGGGGTTTTGTGGTGGTTTTGTGTGTGTGTGTTACACACAACTGAGCATAAAGTGACTGTTAGTGAATTGTGACTGTGGAGAAGGAGGATAAAGCATACTGTGAGTTTAGTGTTTTAACAGATGAAGCAATTTCTTTAGGTATTGTCATTGCAAAATATTGATGGAAATCTATTGAGTATGTACAGTTGTGAAGCATCCATTCCGCCCAAAAATCATCAAAAGAAGGCATTGCTGCTGTTGTGTGTTAACTGAGAGGTGCCATACACTTGGCTTTTTTTCTCCAAAAGATCTTGTCTAGCAAAGCTTTGTGTGGTGACCTTGAATGAGCATAGCTTAAATTATTCCAGAGTTAAAGGGACTTACTTTGTTTTTCTCTTCAATTTCTGAACCTGTTAGCTACATCCAACTAAATTTAACAGGAGAATGGTAACTTCAAGCATAAAAGGTTTCTGCCAGTAGTGAGATATGATGGCCAAACTTGAGCCCCCCACTGAGAGAGGGGCATGGCTCCTGATTTGTTCTGAAAAGCAGGAGCGTGTGGCTGTGTAGGTGTCACACACTTGCCAGCCAGTCAGGGCTGGGTAGCTCTGAGCCAGTCCAAGTGTATTTTTGCCACTTGCGTGGCCAGCCTTGGTGAACCAGTACTCAGATGAGGGGAGAAGTGAGCATGGGACTCATGAAGGATGTAGGGGGCACCATGAGAACTTAAGAAGGATCAGTAGGGAAGCATATGAGGATTCAGTTGGTAGGAAATAAAGTTTCATTAGTTTTGTCATTTTTCGTAATTGTTTTCAGTTATTGAAAAGGTTTCCATGATTTTCAGGTAAAATTCTACACAGCTAATGTGTCACTTCATTTTTAAATGTCATTTCAAATTTCCATATGATTTGAATAACAGATTCAGTGTAAAGTGCAAGATTCTATTTTGATTCCAAAGTAATTTTTCTTTCCTTACTGTGGATATTATTTTTAAGTCTACTAGTACATAGCAAAGTGTGGGGGTTTTGGGGTTTGTTTTTTTTTTTCTTTCCCCACCGTCTTGGACTTAGAGTAGAATTTGGTAGATGGAGAGTCTTCAAAGACATTATGGTAATTTCACTTATAACTGATAACTTAGAAGCATTTCAGAATAAATTTGTCTTTTACAGGTGAATTAAGGATAAAGTGGTGTTTGTTTTTGTAAATTATTTTTCATGAAGTGTTAGTGACCAAAAGTATACAGTTAAAATTTATTTGGATATGTAGAATGTTTATGGTACAGTATTACAATGGTTTTGAATCTATTGATAGGCAGAAAAATAAATTAATAATTATCTTGGATGTTTGCTTATATCTCAGCTGTACATATAAATATATGGCTTTTTTCCTGTTTGCTTATATAGGGATTTTGGTAAAAAGTTAGTAAATTCTGTAGAGCTTTCGCAAAGCAAGCGAATCATACATGATTTGGATGGAGAGAGAGAGAAGATATCTATCCTTAATCCAAAAGAAGGTGATTTCATCTCTTATGTGTCAAGGAAGGTTGGGGGTGGGTTTCCATGCCTTGGACCCAGAGAGGACCATCCTGTTCTTTGATTTTGCTGCTACTTGTCACTGAATGTCTGTCTGCTGGTGTGGTTTTCCACTTTGCTTTCAATCTGCTTTAGAACTTGCACTGATCTTGACACTGCTGAGTTGTGTGGACTGTCTTATACTGAGTTTCTTGCCTCTCTCCTGGAAGGAGTGATTGCAGGATTGCAGCGTAGGGTAACAGTTTTGACAGGTCGCATGTCTACTTATAGATCTGCCATCGTCTTTATTGTTGGCCTGGGACACTTTCTTTGACTGAGTTCCAGGCTGTTAATGGAGATGTTGGTTTAAGGACAAGGAAAGCCTGGTGAAGATGCCTATGCCCTTGCTTCACACCAGTGGAATGATAGTCTTTCCCGTATCCTCCTATTTTCCCTCACTGCAAAACCTTGGGGAGGAGCCAAGAGCAGGGAACACAGTGAATAGTTTGCTGCACAACTTGGAAGAAGGTAGTCTCTCAAACTGTCCTCTGGCCTGCCCAGCCACCAGAAAATAAAGAGCATTTTGGCAGCTGGTCAACGAAAGCCAGAAGTGGTGAACAGAAGGCTGGGAAACATGCTTAAAATCTGAATGTCAGCCAGGAAAGCTGGACTTAGGCAGTCTTGCAAATTATGAGGGCAGCCTTATTAATTGAACATTCTGGCTGGTGGAAAAGTTGCCTGAGGCTTAGAGTCTTTATGGGTCAATATTTACCACTGAAGTGGGGAGACAACTCTCCATACCTCAAGCAAAGCTCACAATGTCAAAAATAAACCTTTATAGCTGCATTTGCTGCTTCAGCTGCAGGTTCAGTGGGCTTGGGATCCTATCTAATGTGAGTGGGTTAAAGCATTGAGATAGCTGCTCTCCCAAAAGGACAGACACTTCTATTTTTCTTGCTTTTTTCATCAGTCATAACATAAGTGTATGTATATGTTTTGTATTTAAGCATTTATTAAAACAACTCCGAAACACAAAGAATGTTAAAGATTGCACAATTTAAAAACGTGTAAGTAGTTACTTAGGTTATCCTGTTTTTTTTTTTTTCAGAATATCACCTTTCTAAATAGCTTAAGCTTATTTCTGTATCTCCTGATTTTTGGGGTGCTATGTCATTACTGTGCTCACATATGTTGTTGAAGTATGTTAGTTCTGTAACAACTATATTTTCAGAAATTTATTACACCCCCAAGTCAAATGGGGGCATATTATTGCCCGCTTTCAGTAGTATAGCTACTCTGGTCACATAAGAATGAGGCAGATTTCAAATGGCACTTTTTCTTTGCAGACCTTTAATCAGAACAAGACACCTTCCTAAATAATTCTGTTATTGATTACTGGTATGAAGACCTGTTGTGATACCAAATATGTATTTTATGGTAGAAGGAAAAGGTGAGAATTTTCAATTCAGTCTGAAATGTTGTAATTTCTTCTTTGTTTCTTGTACTACAGTTTTTGCTTGTTTATTTAGTCCTTAGTTAGATGTGTTTATCATTAACGAATAGGATAAATTCAGGTAATTTGATTGAAATTCAAATCTAAATTTATTCTTTCAAGGATTTGATGATCTGAGAGAGTAATCTGGTAATTTTCCCCTCCCTCCTCTCTGTTGCTATAGTAATCCTAAATTTGAACCTTATTTCTGCAGACCTTTTTTTTTCCCCCTTCAAGTAAGTTTTGTAATAGCTGTGCAGTCTGTTCTCAAGCCAAAATATTCATAATACAGGTTTTCTTGTAGCTTTTTTTTTTTTTTTTCATTTGGCTGTATCATTTGAGGTGAAGTTGAAGTTAAACAACTTTAATTTGCCTTTTCTTTTTCTAGCTCTGGAGAGGCTTTGTGGCACTAATTTTTTTTGTTCATGTTTTAGGCAAACATCGTTTAGGGGAAAAACAAGAAAAAAAAGGCTCAATTAAAGCGGAAAAAAGACACAAATGTGTCTGAGTGTCATGGAAAGCCGTTTATAATCATAATTGCAGAAGTGAACATTCAAATTGCAAAGTCCATAAGTAGTTTAGCATCCAAATGTTCTTGCAATTCCAGTTTTACAGCAATGTTCAGGGCTTATTTGATGTGGTGCTTTCAGCTACTTCTGGCATGGCTGAATTTCTGATACAGCAATAAATGCAGGTAATTCTGGCAACTGCATGAAATATTTATGCTCTTACTAAACTTTGATTTTTTTTTTTTTTTCCCCCATATAGAAAAAAGTGGTGATACAAGATCAAACAGGGTTGATAGCTAATTGAAAAGGAGCATCAGGAATAAGCAGAAAACCTGAATAAGACTCTTCAAATATCTTGTCAGGAGCACGGGGATGATGAAATAAGACTAAAAATAATCTAGGCTTGTGAAAGACTACATGAAAAGTTTGCCTTAATTTTCAATGAAGACATTTTGAACATGTGCCCATAGATCGTACTGAAGTGAGGTTATAAAAACTATTTCCATAAAGTCCAACTTGCATGGTCCGACTTGCATGGTGCAGCTTAGTGGAACTATGTGACATTTACTCTGCAATTTTGAAGTAGGTGATGTGTGTAATTAGAGGCTCAGTTGCAAGAATTGTTTTTAAATGGCAAGGCAGGAGGGTATTGGATGGCTGGAGAGCAGTGAAAGTACTCACAGTGTTAAAAGGAAAAGGTGATTTGATGTAGTAATTGCATCATTAGTGTGACCTTAATATACAGAGATTTGTTTAAATTTAGAAAGAAAAGCTGTTCTGTGTGGAGGTAAGCTGAAAAAGGGTATGAAGTGATACAGCTCTTAACAGAGGAAGATTTGTCAGAGAAATCTAACACTTCTTTTTCGTAGGATCCTTGACTTCTTGGAGAGGATACGTGGTTAGAGATGACCTCTTTAAACTTAGAAGTCATATAATGTGCAATATGATTCCATGTAAAAACTAGAGGGATGTTTTTTAAACAGTGGCAGGATATGTCAAGTATGGATAGAACTTGATGACCAGAGATAATGTATTGGAACTATGTAAGTAGTGGAATTTGTCAAGGATCAGTTTCAAGATTTAGTATTTTTGTTAAAATCATTTATCTGTTCCTTCTTCTCATGCCAATCTCATGGTCTTCATCAGATGTCAAGCACTGTCAGTACAAGAGAAGGTTTTGCACAGAACAAAGCTGAGACCTTAAGACATGACCAGTAGGGAAAGGAGTCGTATTAGATAGCATTAAAAGAATTGTAATACTTCAGGGTGACAAACCTATCAAAGTTAGCGACGAAGATCAGTATTAGGATAACAAGTATACTGTTGTTGCTCTGCTAGTATTTTTCTTTAAAGAAGTAAAGTGGGATTGACTTTTTCTGATACTGTTGAAAGCTTATTTGAAATGCTGCGTTTAATTCCTATCACCCACTATCAAGTAAAAAGGACATTTGGACTAAAAGAGGGTCCAGGGACTGATTCCTGGAACTCAGAGAATGTCTTGTTTGATCTGGGGGAACAAAGTAAGAGGTAGCTCTTCCTAAAAACAAGTGAAAAAACATGTGGGTAAAAAGAGCTTTTTATGCTTGAGGTATAAGAACAAATGGGTATAAACCATCCAAGAATGAACCTAATCTGGAAATTAGAAAAGATGGTTCCTAAGCAACGGAGGCATAGGAGTCTGCAACAGCCTTCCCTTAGGAGTAGTGGAATAAGGCTCTCTTTAAGATGGAGCTGGTTAGCTTATATAAAGGGGGAGGGGGAGGGGATATAACGTAGTTTTCCACCGTACCTTGGGATTTGAACTGCTTGACCCGGAATATCCGTTTGTTCCCGTGATTCCTGTCTTTAGTTTAAGATGATACGATAACCTGACCAGATACTGCCCAGACACCAGTGGGTACATGGGTGGTTTCTTTCTTGGGCAAGTGCACCGGTTGCATTCTGAGGTATAGAAATGGTTGTATCGGGATAGTAATTGTTAGACAAGTAGGATGTTTTAAATATTGTTTAATAGAATATGCTACATTGTATTTTTTCTAGTGGCTATATATTGAGTTTTGTCTTAAGAAACCCCAAGTCAACACAGTGTAATTCAACAGATTTTGTAATGAGTGTGTACTGTTTTCTTCTTGTTTTGTCCTGTGTGATTGAAGGAAGCTGCCCACAGCACGTGCACAGCTATGTCATTGTCTTCATATTTCTCTGAGGATTCTCCTTTGAGCTGCTTTAAAACATCTCCTGTTGGTGCAAGCTGAAGGGTTGATGTGTGAAAACACTCTACACCATGTCGCTGTGTTGCCCTGTTGTTCCTGTGTATTGTCCTAAGACACTGTCCATCTAATAAACTTGGAATATTATTTTTTGAGGAAGCATTGTGCTTTTGATTGCACTAATGAGAGGCAGTCCTGTGTCTCTGCCTTTTAGAAATTGGTGGTTTTAAAGGAGACTTGACAAAGAAAAGGGTTGTACTGTGTTCTTCCTGACAGAAAGACACAAATTGGCAAATTGAGAAATTAATGTTGCCTGGGGTTGCAATATTTTTCTAATTTATTCAGTTGTTAAGACATATTAAATCATGATTTAATTCCTGCTGAGGTATTTCAGACCCAGGAGGGAACTTGTAAACACTCATTTGTGCAATTGTTTCATTTATATCAGTAGCTTGTATTACTGGATGGGGTTTTTATATGTGCAGAAATACAGTAACTGCTTTGTATTTTTCTCTTCTCCATCTCTGTTACTCGTTTGTTCTAAATGTTCATCTCGAAAGCTTCATTTTAGGAAGGAAGTTCAAGCATGGAAAGTAGCTTGGTTAGGACAGGTTAGAAATTTAATGATGTTTGAAAGGTTCCTTCCTGACTGTGCTTAAAGTGTTTTATTGACTTCCCTTCAGCTGTTACTTGAATTTCCTGTTGATTTTTTGGTCTAAATAATTGCTGAAGCAGTGTCTAGCCCTCTCTGTGTGCTAAAATTATTTTACTTTATTCAGAAATTTACCAGTATTTTAACGTTTTCAAAACTCATGTAGAAGACTAAGAACCAGATTTTATCCATTTAAATTGCTGTATTCACACATAATGATTAATGTAAATGGTAAATAATTACATGGGTATAACATCAATGATTTAATGGCACTTTTCACATGTTTGAATGTTAGTGCTAGCTACGTTACATCCCAAAATACAATTTCGGGAGAACAGTGATTGACAGTTAAATAATGGTTAATATTTTAAAGCTTGAGTAAGTGTTCGTTGTTATGTGAATATTGACTAAATAGCATTAAACCTGTTTTATTATTTAGACATTCTGTCTTGTCATGTACTGTGGAACAGGTGTGGACTAGAGAGAGTCTCAAGTATTAAAAGAAAAAAAGCCCAAGTCTGAAACTGTTAGTCAGTAGTCTCCAGAGCATGGATGACTTAGCAGATGTCATCCTAAAGCTCTTCTAATGAGGAGAATTTGTTTATGAATACTGGCATTTTGAAAGATTGTATTAATGTGTGTGCAATAAGAAAACCATACAAGGTGATTATCTTGATGTTTTATTCTTGAAGTATGTTTTTCAATTACACTATATAGGATTTGTCACAGGGACTGAAAAGGTGTTACATTAAAATAAATAATGTTATTGCCTTGGAGTAATAGAAATAATTACTGAGAAGTCAAACAATTTTTTTTTTCCTTATTCATTTAATGCACATGACATTGGAAACTTAACAGTTTCCTGCTTCTGGTGAACACTCTGATAATATGTTATTAAACACCAGAGAGGAGTAAAAGCTTTCTGGCTGTATATTCATTTTTAGATTCTTTTTCTTTTAAATTCTTTTATCTGTCAAAATTGAAGTGGGGTATTGCTCAGTTGTCTTAAATTGATATAATCTTTTATTTATTGTGTAGTCTAGAATAGCGTTCCCTTCAGATGTGGCCTATCCTAATAGCCAGTTCTGATATGGATGAAGTTGATAATGGAATAATTTGTATTTTCAGCAGCATGTTCAGATCTGGCATTTTGGTGTCTTATTTCATGAGTCATGTCAACTTTTTTTTAGTATTGTGTCTTGTTAGCTGGTGCCACTTTTTTTTAAAGTAACTGTTCTTAGAGGTAATTTTTCATGTTAGCAGTGTGCCTCACAAACACGTAAAATCTTAACTGTTTTACAAAGTGAAGGTGCATGTTGATAATGCAGTTTGATCTTTGGAGGATAAATCAGACAAATCTTACTCCCTCTCTTCCCGCAAAGAAGAGTGTGCGTATACCCTTTCCAAGGCTTGTTGGATTAGATCAGTTTCCCTGTGAAAAAATGTTGAGGTGTGGCTGGTGGGGAGGGTAGGGTCTGTAGCGCCTGCCCAGAACAGATTTGCAAGGAGGAGATGCAGTGCAGTGACTGGACAATGGGCTGTTTGGCTTTTGTTACCGTGAATTTCTTCCTAGGTTATGAAAGTTCTAGAAAAAGGAAACAAGTTATATTTGAGGTAAGAGCCTTGTATAGCTTGCTTGAGACTTGGAGGAGAGCAGGGAACTTGAGGATGACATAGAGAAAGTTCAGGGGTAAGGTTGGTAATAGACTCATGAGTAAGAATAGTTTAAACTAGTGAGATACATTGCTATGTGTGTCATTGAATATCTTCCTAAAACCATCTGAATTTTATCAGTATTGATAGAGATTCAGGCAATTAAAGGGGGGAAAATGAAGTATTATCTGTTTGTTGTTACCTGATAGATCTATGAGATTCTGTAGTGTCTGACACTAATAGGAGATGAAATAGTGGGCAAGCATGACAAAGGAGAGAAAGTGAAGGTTGGTTTAGTTTGGAGAAGACAGGTGAGAAAAACTGAAGTAAATAGAAAAATATATTGATCCTGTAAGGTCAGAAACAGGTTGAAAAATCTGGATTGCATTTCTCAGATTTGTCTAAGTTTTTTTACGCATATTGTCTTTACATACTTTTAAAAAAGGCACATTCTGTCTTAGTCCATGGGACTTTCTGCTATGAGGTATTGTTATAGTCAAGAGTTTAGCACAGTGCAAGATAAGATTATACATTTTATATCAGTTATGCCTGGAATGTTAAAACATATGTAACTTTTGTCATGGCGTAAAGCATAAATCCATGCATTGCTGCAAGTGTGTCTGTGTGTTATTCTGTACTTAAAATTGCACAATGCCCATTGTTAATCAGGATATTTGGAGAGTTAAACCTCTAGTATGAGTCTGACAGTTTTTTGCCCCTTTGTCCAAAGTTTTGATATTTGCTTATAAAACTCCAAATGGTTTTGGCTCTGACAGCTACAGAAAGTCTTCATATACAAAAAAGAACACTACAGAATCTCTTCCTAATGAAATCAAGGCAGTTGACTAAATAAGCGTCAGGCTTAATATTTGAACATTGGAATTGCCAGGCTTGTTTTGGTTTAAAAAAAAAAAAAAAAGAAAAGTTTTAAGATCTGAATCTGCTAATTTCTAGCTTCAAAGTAGCTGAAGTTGAATGGCCAATGTAAATTACACATATTGTGTGTAGGGACTTCTGGGACAGATTTCATACAATGTACTGGGCTTTGGGTGTACATAGAGAGGTAACTGTTAAAAATGGGGTAGTAAATGTCATTAATCATGGGGTTCTATAGAATACATTTTTGTAAGATTTCTGTTGGATTTCATAAGCTTTGTTAGATGCTTTGTTACTAAACAGCTCTGACGAAGTAGGAGTTGCTTGGGGCCTAATACGCATTTAAATATGTGGACATGTTAGATCCTATTGAAATCCCTTCAGGGCAGGAACTTCTGTTGAACAGATGTAGTGCAGGTTTGGGTTGGCGGGGCTTGTTTACAAGTTTCTTCCCCTGCTCTGTCCAGCAGCTCCCAGCATGGCCACACAGACAGATGTGTAGACTCAGCCTTGTGGCCAGCACAGTGTGGGGATGGCTTCCCACAAGGAAGAGTGAAAATAATACTGTGCTCTGGAGAAAGCATGATATACTTTGGCTATATGGAGAGAAAGACTTAAAGAGTAGATTTTGCTACATATAAAATACTACCGTCGTAAAAACAAATACCACAGTTCAGCTTTAATGCAAGTGATTATTGTTTCCATCTGACACAGTTGTTTGGCTCATCTCCATGGAGAACTGCTTACCAATTTCTACAGTTTTGTTGAGATCAGTTGGACTTCACGTGGGCAGGAACTACTGGCCTGTATCCAGCGGCATGCTGTTTGGGAAATCGCTTTAAAAGCTGGGTTTAGAATTCTAGCTTTGAATGCTGCATATATGTCACCGTGCTTTGCAATTTTTGATGCCAGTAGCCTCTCAATGAACTTGAAAGAACTGCACATATGTATTTTGGCAATAAAACAGTGGCAGTTGGGTTTCTAGAAGGAGTTCATTTTACAGCTTGAGTCAGGAATGAAAGTACTTAGTGCCCTGTGAATTATTCAGGATCATTGTCTGACTCCCAACTGATTTGGCACATCTGTGTATCCTTGATGTTCATTATTTTAACTTAAATTTCTGTTTCTGTTTTTCTATAAGCCCCATGCTGGTTGGGTGTGATTTTTAGAACATGATGGGGAAGAGTCTCTGGTCACTACTAGTCAAACATGAACAGGAGTACTGGTACTGTATTTTTAGAAGTTGTCTTGGTATTGGTGGTGGTGAGGCTGAAGGATGGGAGTGCATCTTGTCTATGGATAGAAGACTTGTTGCTTGGATTGGGGTCTGAATAAAAAACAATAATAAAGTGATACTATAGCCAGTGGAGTTCTTTTTAGACAACCAGTAACTAGACGTAAGTCAAAACACTGGGTTTTTTTGTATTAATCTTCAAATGTTTGTCAATTAAATAATCTCTGCCTAATGATAGTCTTTAAAATTTAACGTTATCCGTCCATAATCTGGAAGCTGGGTTATGTGTAGAACAAAGGCCTTTCATGTTTTACGTTGGGACTTGAATTCAATAAGTGCACAATGCCCAGAAGCACAGTTTGTTTTGTTCTTTTGGATTTAATAATGGTTTTAAAATAGTTTTGTAGAACATTAAAGCCTTGCAAAACTGTTGTGACTTTTGGATACTTTGGTGTGCATGTCTGTCTTTAGGTAATGTTTGGGTACTGGTTAAAAAATAAAGAAATAGGTCTAGCAGGAAGTATGAGAATGACTGAGATTCCTGAAATGTTGAAGTCCGGGCTGCTTGTGATTCTGGAAGTGACTTCACTAAAATGGCCATTAAATACTCTGTTTGCATGGTTTGCAGTGACTGGAGAAACTGGACTGCTGCTTTTCTCTCCAGATGTAATTCTAATACCCTGCAGAGCAGGGTAAATAACATCTTTTTGCCACCGTTGGGTGGAAACCATGAGAATCTGAGCTGGAAGAGAAAATCTGGGTTTGCATGATGTTAATTTATGCAGCCGTATTCGGTTGGGTAATACTTGCCTGACAAGGGAGATGGCACAGTCAGGAAGATGGTTTTCTCATGGTATTTCATCTGTCACCATGTGGGTGTACATGACCCTTGAGGTTTACCCAGAAGTAGGAAACTGCATAATTTTGGGGTGGGGAGCACATTCACACTTGCTTGTGAAAAACAAAAACATAGATAAGCTGCTCCTAAAATAGAGTTCATAGGGGTTTCTTGACATACTATTTCCTAATACGGAAAGAAGAACACTCTAATGCAGGAAAATGAGTTCCAGTAACACTTCAATTCATAGTTGATATATTTTAATCTGTGGATTAAAGTCATCAGGAACATTCTGAGAGATGGAAAAGAGAATGCTGCTGGCTTTGGGAGCTGTGCAATGCTATGAACTTTGTCTTACTGTCACTTCTGAGACTTTTATGAAGGTAGTGTTAATATCCTTTGTGTAGGGCATGTGTTTTAAACACTCTCCAGAAATTTTTAGTGTAAGGTGGATAAAAGATGGTGTAAACCACAGTCTTCCTAGAATTTTTCAGTTACCTGAAGGATTTACAAATACCCGGTTAAGCACTGTGAAAAGTAATATATTTCGATTTGGATATGCCTGGCTGTTAGCTGTCTGTTTGGAAGCAGAATGACAATGCATATGTGAGGTTCACATTTCAAAGCTGTTTTTATGTGCAAGTGCAGTAAAAAATTTCACATGGAAGGTTTATGTCAGGATTAATACTTAGGTTTGCATTCTTCAGAGATATTTGTTCCCTCATGCACAGAGGCTTTTTAAACTCTGTCGGTTCTACTGTGTTAAGAGAATAAATTGTCATAATTGGTGTTGTTTTCTATCTTTCTCTCCCTCTCCCATCAAAACTGGAAGGTGCTATAGAAGAACTGGGGGATGCCACTTAGAAAAGCCCAAGTTGAACATGAAGGAGAAAGTAATGAAAAGTTCAACATCTCTGCTGCCTTCAACTGCTTGATTCAAGCCTGCTTGAAATCTCTAGTCTTCGTATTAAGCTTCTATCTTATTTATGTACTTTGATTCACTGTCTTCTTGCTTGAACTGGTAGCACATCCATCCACAGCATTTGTGCTGCTTATATATCAAAGCCGCTGGTTCCAGCATAATGCCTGCGTACTCTCTAATTATGTAGCAATTTCTGAGTTACTTGGATACTCTGCCAGAAAAAAGTATCAGAATTCATGCATCTAGTGATGAATATTCAGTTTAGTTCCATCTCAAAAATCTCAACTAACCAGTCTCATAATAATGAAGGGTTTTCACTTGTGAGGCATGTGCTATAGGATCTCCAAAGCTATAGGCATATCAGTCATGAATTCGTCAAGAAACTTGAATTTCTCTTTCTGGCAGTTGCCAAGTGGTGGCACGTTCTGGTGCTTAACCTCTTCATCCTTCTTTGTGTGCTTTCCTAATCTTTTGGAGCAGCTACACCTATTCTTTATAACTTTATTAACATTTCTTGAAAAACATAAGGAAATTAATGTAGTTCTAAAATTTGATTATGGAGGATTATTACATAATTTTGAGCAGCAAAAAATGCTGCCAGAGTATACTTACGATTTATGATGACCTTGCCTAACAAATGTATCAAGAGAATGGGATATTGTAGAAAAAAGGACAGGTTTAGTCTACCTGTGATTCAAGTAAAAATTGCATCATGAAGTATAAGATCTGAAAAAAGAGCTCTTAAAAAAAAAAAGTCAAATGCTCTGAAAACTAATTATCACTGTTGATGGATAGGCAAATTACTTTTATTTTTTTCCAAGACTCTGTCTCTCAGAGCAGGAGCAGAGAACAACACAAGCAGAGTTAATGATTGTGATGCCTTACCATTACAAAATTAGCTATCATTTAATACAATCTGACTTTACTGGCACTATTCCTTAGTGCAATATGTAGGAAACATACCAATATTTTTCAGCCTGGAAAGCAAAACTGATTTGCTTATGCACTTTTTGTTTGCCCTTGTTTGAATGAGAGTGTCTTGTCTTGAAATCAGGATATGTAAGAGCTTAAGTAAGTGCTGTTATTAAGGTTTAATAATTACTGACAAATGAAGAAATTGAACTAGAATATTCTAAATTTTACAGTCCTTTTTTCAGAGCTCTTCCATAAAACCCATGATCAGAGTAAACTGAAAGGCAGAATCTGGCAATTCATGTGCTTGAATTTTTGAATTTCAGTTTGTTAGTAGACTTTCTCAATTAAAAAATACCCCAAAACTTCACTCTTTATTTATTGAACTCCTGTAAGTCTGGAGTTAATCACATTTAAATGCCTTGTGGAGAAAACTGCTGTGGAGAATCTTTTTCTACTCACCTTTTTTCAACATTCCAGCTTCAGCTTCCTAGCAGTAATAATAAATGGGAAATTTTTCATTTAGGTGTGGTCTTTTCCATAGTTTAAAAAAAAAAAAAAAGCTGCTTGTTTGGTCTTGGTGCTGGGTCTTGGTGCCTTTGTTCCTATGTGTCCATAGGCAGTTCAGAGGGATTCTGGGCAAGCCACCTTGACTGCTGTTGCTCTGTGGGGTTTGTATACCCAGACTGTCATGTGTGAGGTTGCCCTTTACAGTCTGTCAGAAATTCTATGGCTGACTTGAACCCTTGGAATACAGTACTTTTAGATTTTCTCTAACATTGTCAATGCAATTTTATTTAAAACTAAAATGACCTGGTTTGAGGCTTTTATATCTGATCAGTTTAAGAGTTTATCCCAGGACGTCTTCTGTTCCAGACGGTAGTACCCAAATGAGTAAGTAAAAAAACCCAACCAAACCCATGAAATAGCTCTCATGCTTGCACAAAGTGAAATCGTAGCTTTAACAAGTCTGAGGCTGTGTTTTTACTATTTATATGTAACTGAGGGAAAAAGAGTGTAACTACTTTTCTCTCCCCTGTAAATAAATAAAGATACCAGATGTCATGTGGCTGTTCTGGAAGAAGTTATTGTTGCAGGATAGTTCAAAGGGTTAAATGACATTGTTCTGTTCATTGCCAACACGCTTCAGAAATCTCATCCCTTGCTATTCAGTCTCCATGAAAATAACTGGATCCTGGCCAAAATGGGGCCGCTTCGCCTGTGCACTGCTGCATTCAGTTGATCCTTTATACATCATGATACTGGTATTTCAGATGTGAATACTTAAAGTTACTGAAATTTCTTGCATTTTTAAAGTATCAGGGAAGTATCTGTTCCTGTTGAAAAATGAGTTTTGAGTTCTGTCATTTGTAGGAACTTTTGTTAGTCACAGTGCTTTTTCAAAGGTTTGACAGTGGTGAGCATTAAAGTTATTTTACATTTTAAACGTAAGTTTTTCACTTTTTTTAAATCTGTGATAGCATTGGGTGTATCTGTGGGATCTGTTTTTTCAGTGACACACTGATCTAGTATGACCTTTCTGAAAAACGCAGCAAACATTTAAATAAAATTAGATTTTCACATCTTATTTTAGAATGTCCAGTCTCCTTTATTTAAAAGAAGAGGGGTGCTGGGTAATACCATGAGAAAAATTTACTTGTAAAACCTTATGGGAAAGTGAAACAATGCTACTGTTGTCATATTGCATAGTGTAGGGCCCTTGCTCATTTTGCTGAGCCTTGAGGTCAAAAGAAAATTTTGAGGGAAGGAGAAAGCTTTTCTTTACCTCTTCACTGCACCTACAGCAGCATGTTTTAGACAACTTGAAACTGATACTGTGTGCTGTGTTCAAAGGAGCTCTGGAGTCTTCTGCCTTCTGCTAAAGCTGCTTCTGAACTCCACATGCACTCCCACTCTCACGCAGCACTGCAGCCTCCCCATTGCTGTGGGGAAGAGCCTGTGCTGTGTCCTCTTCCTCTTGAACTGCTGCGTCAGAAGCACCCCCCTAAGTTTGCAGTGGGCAAGGTAAAACCTTCCCCTCAATCACAGGTCCTGACCTAGTTCTCGTTTCTGCCTAAAGCCACTGGTGCAACCACTGCACGTCGCTGAAGCTGCTGTTCTGTGAAACCGCAGTAGATTGTTCTCTGGTAAGTGCAGATGGCTTTCCTTCTGGGGGCTGTGGGGAGTACTCTTACGGAATTTGGGGACTTTCATGGCTGTAAGTGTGTTGTTTCCTAGGAAAATACGATTCCAAATATGTGTATATGGAAATTATGAACATTTTCTTATCTGATTAATTACATTGGCAAATTAAACATCTAATTTTGCTTCAGTATGTTGGCGACTCTTTAAGAAACTTATGTGTACATTTGTGTTTTTTTACAAATCCAGTCTTGGAATTAGACGCCTAGCAGCTTTTTAAAGTTCACTTTAGGGCCAGTGTTCATTTTCGGGTCAGACATGCTGATCAAGCTTTGCTTCTTGGATAAAGCTGTGGCCTTGCCCTTGGAAAGCTGGTGATCTGATTTGACCTGTGTTCAAAAATCTCAGGGCAGTGGCTTATTGGTGTGTTTGGTGTGAGGCTCGGGAAGTGCATGTGGGTTCACAGAAACCTAAAAATAAGCAGTATTTGGGTTAAACCTCTTTATTTGTATGGACTTATGACCCTGATGGCAAAAATAAATATCCTTTTATTTTCTGGTACTGCTGCCAGCATCCATGAATTTTAATAGTGTGAGAATATTTTTATTTTTTAAATTGTCTTGGTCTCAGATATTTTCTGCACAAGTAGAGGATAAAAGTGTAAATTAGTGACTTGATTCACTCTTGTGCAGTACTGTTCAGTGTGTGTAGCTGAGTCTCTGCGACATCAATGGTGAATTTTATTGTCCCAGTAAAGCAGGCTGGAAAATTACTTGGCACCAATGTTTTCTGTTCAACAAATTGTCAATAAGGCATGGAGTGACAGCGTCCCCAGTGCAGCCCTTTTTCTTCTACAGGCCGTTAAACTTAAGTTTAAAAAACATTAACCTGAGCAAGTCAGTTTCCATGGAGTAAACTGCTGAATGCATCAAAGAAGCCAGTCAGGCCCACTAAGGTATTTTGAAACTTTTGTAGGTTTTCTGTAGGCTGACATTTTTCAGGAAAGGTATGCCTGAATAATTCAGGAGTTTACATTTTGTGCTACTGAAGATCATTAGAAAATAGTAAGAGATGTTCTACCTGTTCTGACAGAAAATTTGTCCTGATAGCAAGTCTGATCAGTTTGACCTGAGCATAGGAGAAGGATTAAGGAGGATTTTTGATTCTGTCTCTTGAGTCTGACATTCAGTCTCCAGCTGTCACCAACCTACCAGCAGAGGAAGGTGCTATAAAAAAAAAAGGTGTTGGAAAACTGGAAATGCGTTGGAAGCTGCAAATAACATGAACATATTGTGCTTGTGGAACTTATTTTTCCCAAAGCCTGAAAAGGAAGGGCAGGTTCATAGATTTCAGAGCAGACTCTGATCTCAGTGCAGATAGGTTGTAGAAGGTATTCAGGAAGTTGTATTAAAATGTGTGTTTTACAAAGGTTTTTAAAGCAAAGTTATTGACTCAGTATTTTATATGTATGATTAGGAAATTTCCATCTCTGTTCAAGGGCAAATGTGTCTGTTATTCACTCTGAAGTGTTAAATGTCTGCATACTTTTGTTAGCAGGACTGAAAGGCCCTGTCACCTCTGTGATCAGTTAATCTTTTTGGTTCGCTGAATATGTCAAGCTACTGGTCCTATAAGTTACACTTCTACTCTCCAGATCATTTTTGTAGCCTTTCCGTGAACTCTGATATTTCATGTCTATTTTTGAAGTGGGTGAAATAATATTCTAGCAGTGGGGTTTTTTTAAAGTTAGGGAAGATTATTTTCCTACTTTTGTTTTTTCCTTTTATTTTACTATTACAGAGAACACCTGGCCACAGCATAATCTTTGCAATTTCTGTGTAGTGATCTTCGACAGCTCCTAAATTTACTTCTAATTTTACGTTTTCAGCATTGAGTAATTCTGGCATAGTTTTTGTCTCCATTTGTACTCATTTGTGTTAGCTGTGTTAAACTGAGTTTTGTGATATTACGCTATCATTAAGTAAAAAACACAGAATGAAGAGACTTACTTGAATTGGGAATCGGATTTCTGAAATAAATCGGCAGGCAAATCAGCTTCAGTGGTATTTGGCAGTGTAATTATGAGGACTCATTTGGGGGGGGCCCTTTAACTTGAGGTTCAGTGTGCAGGTTTTAATTTCGGTGTTGGAGTAGGTTCATCAAATGAATTCATCTGAAAACCATGATACTGCTCTGAACCATAACACTGAAGCCCATGTTTTTCACTGAACTGTGAAGAATTATTTCTGGGGCTAATATTCCACCAAATAGTGAAAAGGAGAAGCATCTTCATTGCCACAACCATTGGTACTCCTCTGATAAAAATTAATGGAAAAATATATGATGAGTTTGCAGAATTTATACTTGCACACTGTGCCTGGAGAAATGCAAAAGACACTGGTGAAATTACTGTTTTGTCATTTGCATGCAAATTTTGTGATACATTTGTGGAGCTCTTAGAGTTTCAGCAGAAAAGCAGTTTAAGATGCTTTTGTAGAGAGTTCCTTTGTATTTTATGAACAGCGTGACATTTTGTTTTTTTTATCACTTTCCCTAATCTTTCATGAGTTTAGGTACTGAACACTTCCAGAAATGCTGTATGAGAAGTGTATGGAACTCACTGAGTCAAAGAAGTGAAAGCAAGGTAATTTTGATGTTGAGGTAGTAAGTACATCTGGAACTGTTAGTTTTTTGCAAAATCTTCTGAGGCTAGAAATGGCAGTTCTGCTGTTTGTTGTTTAAACTACTTAGCAGGAAAACTGGAGACGGAAAGGATTGGAAGAGGGGAAGGGAAGTTAAAAGGCTGGGAAGAAACCAGGGACCTTGTCAATAGGAGATGTAAGTTAACCATATGAAGAGGCTTTTTTTTTTTAATCTTTATTTTTTTAATCTTAATTTTAATTTTTAGATTTTGAATTCTTACCATTTTTAATTAGCTTGGAATGAGCTGTTAGTTGGAAATTTGATCTTTCCATCGTAACTTAATAAATCATGTTAGGGTTTAACATGAAAATTGTATCAATGGTGAGCATAGGCTGCTCAGTACCTTCCAGTGAGGGGAGGAATGGCACAGTGTGCTGCCCTGTTCCTCCTCGTGCGTCATTCTCAGCTTCCTGCAGTGTCCAGTCTGAGGAATACAATGATTTTTCAGGTCAGGGAGGAGAGTTAAATGATTACTGTTTCTAAAAGTTTGATACTTTTGGCCTTTTAAATCCTTTATTAAAAGCAGAGAAATAACCTCTGCATTTTAGCTTTTTATTGGTTTTAATGCTGGCTTTTCTCCTCTTTTGTTTGCAAGGACTGAATTTTTAATTCTGACCCATATATACTGAAACTTCTGCAGAATTTAGAGAGCTATCTTTAACAAATATCCCAGCTGAATCTGCCCACCTAAATTCTGGCATAAATCTTAGGTGGGCTTATGCTAAACAGATTCCTGGAACACACAACAGCCCATGTTAAAAGGGATCTCAAAAGATCACCTGAGCCAAACTGTTGTGGAAAAGGGAGCCTAGATGGGATTATCTAACACCCTGCCTAGTTGTGTCTTTAATAGCTCCAGTTGATGGGGATTGCACCATTTCCCTGGGGAGGTCATTCTGGTGATTATTCTCAGTGTAAAAAATGTCTTTCCTATATCAAGGTGAAACCTCTTCTGGTGCAAATTGCACCTGTTGTCCTGTGTCCTCTCCATGTGGCTCCTTGTGAAGAGAGAGCCTCTATCCGTTTGGTAGCCAGCCTTTAAATACTGGAAAAGTATGACGATGTCCCTCAGAGCATTCTCTTTTTCAGGGAGAAGGGACCTAACTCTTTTAGGCTTTCCTCATAGAGTAGGTTCTACAGTCTTTGATCATCTTCATGGCTTTCATTTTGACCTGCTCTGATCTGTCCCTTTTCTTGAACTGTGGAGACCACAACTGGGCACAGGAGTACTCCAGGTGTGGCCTGGCCAGCTCTTGGTAGTTTGGGGTGGTCACATCTCTCATCCCTGCTAGTGGTGTCCCTGTGGGTGCATCCCAGCATCTGATTTGCCTTCATTGCTGCAGCAGCTTCACTGCTGGCTCCTGTTCAGCTTGTTGTGCACCAGGACCCCCAGATCCCCTCAGCAAAGGATCCCAGTCTGTGCCAGGCTCTTTGGTGCTGTCACTGCTGCAGGACCCTGCCCTTGTCTGTGTTAAACTCTGCACTCTTCTTGCCAGCTCTCTCTTCCAGCCTGCCCTGGTGTGTGAGATGCTCTCCCTTCTGACACGTCCACCTCACCACCCAGTGTGGTGTCATCAGCGAACCTGGTGATGATGCTCAAAGTCTTGTTGTCCAGATTGTTTGTGGTGATGTTTAAATGTGTGGGTCGCACCATCATTTTCGGGGGATCCCCCACTTGTGGCAGGCTTCCAGCCCCAATTAAAACCGTTGACCAGCACCTTTTGAGTGTACCCTGTGGGCTAGTTTCTTGCCTATTTTGCAGGCCACCATCTGATATCTTGGTTTGTCCAGAAGGCTGTGGGAAACAGTGTCAAATGCTTCTCTGAAGTTTGTTAAACAGTATCTGCTGCTCTCCGTGCAGTTGACTGAAACTGTTACTTTGTTGCAGGTGATCAGTTTGGTCTGTTACGATTTGTCTGTTGTGAAACTGCTCTGGCTTTTCCCAACCACCTGCTTCATTTGGCTTTGGGAAAGCTAGACAGCAATTACTGTTTTAGAACCTGATGCAGTTATCATGGGGGCTCCTTAAATGTTCTCTTAACACAGCAGCTTAGCCTGTTTTTTTATGTAACCATGAGATCACTAATTTCCCACTGTGCTAGGCCTCTGATTTAAGTGTTTTAGAGAAGGTGAAAATAGGAAATAATTGCTTAAACAGTCGGTGGATTTCAAATAGAATTGGTCTATTTTGTTTCCTTGTTCTCTAACACAGTTTGCTTCTCGAACTATTGTCATAGGTACTAAAGCATGATATTACAAATGTAAAATGCAATACTTTTGGCCATATAAACTTATTGTTGGATTTTACTAAATTTTAGTCCCGTATTTAACTTGCATTATCTCTGTTAAAAAGCAAAATGAGGGTGCCTGCATTCAATATAAGATAAATAACTTCTCTTGTTCATGAAATTGTCCTTCCTGGATGAAAACAAAGAGCGGAGGAAATTCTGAAGATGCATAAGCTTGGGAACATTTGCTAAAAAATAATACAGTTGTTCATTATATTGAGTATGTTGTCTAGTAAGTAGTACAGTCATGATTTACTTTCTTTGTTTTTTTGACTTCCTGAGATAATGCCAGCTTTTCCTTTTGAAAGTTCAGTTGGAAACATTTTAAATGGCAAGAACGAATCCAGTGTCATTGTGCCAAAATGATGGAAATTGTAGTGCGAATCATAAATAATTTCCCTACTATAGTTATATTAATTTTTTAAGGAGAAAGTTTGGCAGATGTTATTCTAAAGTAAGGCAAAATAGGAAAAATACAGAAGGTATCTGAATATTGAGTGAAGTGCTCGCAGTTCAATATTTTAAATATTTTTGCAGACACCAAGTGATAATCTATTCTGTAGATAGATGTTCTGCTTCCTTGTGTCCTTGGTCATCTTCCCAGCAACTTAATTTTCACTCTAACTCTATTTGCAGTGGCTCACTTACGTCTTGGCTTTCTTCTGCCCCACCCCAATGCTGCCTGACCCATTTCCTTCCTCTTCCTCCCTCCTGTCATCTCATGACTACCCCATGAAGTAATTTCAGGTCTGTAGCTGTCTGCATCCCCCAACTCTTTCCTGGGCCATAAATTGAGTCTTTTGCATTTTTTGCCCTGTCCTATTGTGTTTGCATCCAAAACAGAGCTTGCTTCCCTTCCCCTACCTGCGCACTGCCTGACCTGACACTTGCATGGGATTTTTAGGTAACTTTTACTCCTCAAAGACTGCTGATTGCACAACAGGAAAGAAAACGAGTTATTTTGTTACACTACCCCCTTGTCTCTTCCCCAGTAACCTCTTGTCAAATGTGTTTTCACCTGTTAGACATAGTGGCATAGTTTTGGTGTGAGTGGAGGTAACTTGTTCAAAGAACTGTCAGAAGAAATTCATTTTTTTTCTGACAATGCAGATGCAGATATTCAAAAACTGTCAGAAAAACAAAGTACTAGATCATTGTCACAATAGGTCTCAAAAGTGACATATTCTGGAACTGAGTGCCCCTGATCTTTGCTGGTGGTGACTGGGAGTGTATTAGCAGCTGAGAAGTTTGCTGCTCATTTAATTTGCAGATTTGGCACAAGGTCCCATACAGGTGTTCTGCTTGCATGTTATTTTGTACGAACAGTAAGCTACCAGGAAGAGAGCAGATTTGGGGTGTTTGGTTTGTTTTGGTGTTTTTTTTTTTTTTTTTCTCTCTCAAGTAACTTGCTTTTTAAAGGTTTTGATCAGTTAACTCTCCGAAACTTGAAATAAACCCCAAATTGTGGTAGGGTTTTTTTTTGCACGTGTTGTCTTGTGAAGTGGCACTGTATTTTGAATTTTTTAGAAGTCTTTTATGTTTCCTTGTCACCTTGTTGCAATCTTCTTCCTGCTTCTCAGAGTGTATTTTTATTCTGACTTGGTCTTAACAGACTTAAAGCTGTGTTGGTGTAGAGAGCTGTGCTCAGTCCTTAGGTGGCAGGGAGCCTTTAGCTCAAATTCCGTTGACTACAGCCCTAGTGAAAAACAGTTTCTTCAGGGTGTGGAGCAGCAAAAAATAAACCATTACAACTTCTTACAAAACAAAACCAAACTTTAAATAATTGCAAAACTTTCTTTTTTTCCCAAGAAATGTAGTTAGCTGGTCCCTGCTAACTACATTTCTTGTGAGGCATTTTACTTACTCCTAATGTTCACATAATGTTCATTATGATGGTTTGGTTAGAAATACTGAACCTATAAGCTATCAAAGGCATAAGTACTTACATCTGTCCCAACTTCTATGTATCAAAATAAGTTTAATATTGAAGATTTAAAGATGTTTGTTATCCACAATAAGATCCCAACCCAAATAAATTTTGGGGTTTTAGTTATATAATTTTTCAGATTTCAGGGTGAGGTTTTTAGGTACTCTTAAGTTATTGTACATTCTTATTTTGTATTATTCACTGTCTTACCTGTTTAAATTTAAATTTCTTTCACTATGTATACATTGTCTGAGTACTAAGGAATGCAAGTTGCTTTAAAAAATTAAGATTTTTCTTCTTTGTGGATGTTAATGTGAAAAATTTTAGAGTCTTTCTGTTCTAAAACTTTATTCTTTTGTTTAAACTAAACTCTGTAGCACAACTCTGTAACATTCCTCTTAGGTGAATCCATTAATCAAACTCTGTTGGGTTAGAGAAGAATGGGGAGGAAGGGGATTTTGAATAATAAAAGTAACCTGAAATACTAATACCAGTTTCAGAATGTTTTTTGTAAACCGTGCTCAGTACCTGTAAATGAGCTATAAATTTTATAAACCTGTTTTCCTAAGAGTATTTAATAACCAACCTGTCAAAAGCAGTTGCTCACACATCCGCACGCCCCGTGATAAATACGTTGTGCTCGGAGTTGGCTGCTGGCACTCGTTTGATGTGCTGGTCCATTGACCACCCCAGTGTTTATGCGTCCACAGGTATTAGAAGAATGGATGGAATTGTTTGTTACTATAGGGTGTTGTTTGGGTTTTATCACAGCTGTTTATTTTCCTTTGCTCCCCATAGTAATAGATACTGTTCCCTCTCTCTGTCTGTACTTGACAATAACTGCTTCTGGCAGAAGGTTTTTTTCTGTGCACTTACATTTTCCAGTCATGGCGTTTTCAGTTAAGGGTGTGGCTTTTTCTGACACAGTTATGTTAGAACAGGCTCTCACATACGAACACTTATCATGGCAGAAAGTCCTCTGGCATTACAGCTTATCTCACTGGGGGACTGCAGTGCACTACATTAGAAAGAAACTGTCAGTACTGAAGTGTTGTGGGTGTGAAGACAATTGTGGGGGTTTTTTTGTTTGTTTGGTTGGGTTTTTTTACTGCCTGGGCAGCCTGTTGTGATTTTCAGTGTGACCTTCCAGTTTATAGAACCACCATATTCCCCATGGTGTGTTCAGCTTCACTATTCAGATTCCTTTTATTTATTTATTGGTATTCGTGTTACTGAAGGTCTTACTGGAGAGTTCATCATGCCTTACTGAGGAAATTCATAAATAAATTTCAGTGGCTTTGCAAAGTGTTGTCAAGATCTCTGCTTCGGGTTCAAAAGTTGATCCCTTTAACATCAGTAGCTGACAGCCGTTAAAACAAACAATTACTATTACAGTTATGTTAAAACTATTAATTATTAGACCTTGCTGGGGAGATACCATTAATTTTGGGTGTCTGCAAAACTGAGCTATGAAACAGATATTTAACCTTAGATATAAAATGATCACTGAATGTTAAACATTGATTTTCGTGTGAAATTATTGCCACTACATAGTGGTGAAGTAGTAATAGCTTCCCAAGACCTTCTTGAATGTCATCTTGTACTTGAATGGAGGAGTAATGCAACTTTGGCAAGACACTGTGATCCCATTTTAATGTTCCCTGTGCAGGCTGTTAGGGACCAGCTTCTCTCCAATGTGAGTAGGAAACAGTGAATAAATTATGTGTGTCATCCATTTGGAAATACGTTTTGGTACTCTGAAAGTAAGATGGAATTAGTATAAATAATTAAATGCAAAATTACATTTGCAGATGTATGTAGAGTTTAATTTAAATAAGATTGTGCATGCGCATAAACATGACACTTATACATAGCCTGAGCAGTGAATGTCTCAGCGGGCAGGAGCGGGCTGTTGTCTGCTGGTGGTAAGCTCAAACTTCTTAGTTTTCCTGTGCCTTGCTTTTAAGTAAAGACACATTTGTGGCTGTGCTCAGCAGAGTGCAGTATAAAGTCTTGAACTACTTAAGTGGTTCCAGTTGTCTTCACTTGCCATTGTGCTGTTTCTAAACTCTCAGATTTTTTTTGATATGCAGGGGCTGCTGAAGTTCAGACTTTGATTGGGCCAAGTGAGCTGTTACTGTAAGAGAGTAAGGCACATGTTTGGATCTGTAAACTGTAGTTTCTCAACAAAGCCCTGGATGCAGAGGCACTAGTGGCTGACAGAGCTCAGAAGGTTGTAAAAAGTGTAAGTAGGCCTTCAAAGGCATTTTCAAGGAAGGAAGTGGCAGATGGTGCAGGCTAGAGTTTGTGAGGAGGAAGAGAACTTAGAAGGAGTGTATTGGGCGTTTGAAAGTGCCAAAGGAGAGGTGTCTACTTTGCTGTACCTTCACTTGCTTAAAATTTCCTGGGTCTAATACCTTAAGCGGTTTTCCCTGCAGATAAAAGCATTCTTTCTTCTTGCTGTACTCTGTATTTCTTTGTGGGTGAAGGAAAGTGAGCAATTTAAAAAATAAAGATGTGCATATGAGCTTTGGAGAAGAAAACGGTCGACCATGATGTTTAAAGTCTAAACTTTAAAATGAAATATTTTAAACACTGCAGAGGTGTCTTTGTGTGTTTATTTAGTAACTCAGTGGGTGGAAATCATTGAGCATCTAACTGCTAACATAGATTTTCATAGTAGTATCCTGTTCTGCAGTCAAGGAAAAGACTGTTTTGCTCATGGTGTTCAGCTGTCTCGGTTCAGTGGTTTGTTCATCTTGATATAAGAAATGAGTTGAATTTTGAAACTTCTTTCCTAATGTAAGAGTTAAAGAGGATGAAATCTTCTAATTCTGAAGTCTTGAAGTAGATAATTTTCTTCATCACAATGTTTTTGTTTAACATAATCTGCATTTCAAAATTTATGTAAACTTGCCTTTTCTGTGTACATCCACATCTGAAGTGGCTTTAGCTAACAAGCATGCAAATAAATTACTAAGCAAATTAAATGCAGCTCAAGATGAGTCCCTAAGAAAAATGTTAAAATGGCGGAAGAATGGAGACATATATAAAAACTTACTAATTATAGATGTAGATGATGAATGATTACTTAAAATATATACAGTCTTTTCTACTTAGTTGTAATTTGATATGTCAGATGACCAGGAATTGGAGGCTTGAATCTCGAAGTGTTACGAGGGTGGCTTTGTTGAACTGTCTTTTCAGTGGAAGGCTTCAAAATTTTTCTGAGCAGGATTTTGGAATGAGGGTTGTAGTACTGTGCCCAGAAAACTGTGATAATGTTACACAAAGGAATTCTTGTGAGTGGAAGAAGGAGGTGTGTATGAGCAATACCGGCTGAGCTTTCAGCCTTTTTGGTAGATACAGGCAGTTGCTGACTACAACATGTAAAACTGAAGGGAACCCTGGCCAGGGAGTGGGGGCTGTGTGTGTCTGTGCTTTCCAGATTCCAAAAACCACATGCTAATGTAGTGATGTGCATGTTATTGAATGGACCTAAAATAAATCTGAAAAGCACATTTTGGGTTGCAAAGTCAGGATTTCTGAGTTTGTATCCAGAAATGTGTTGGCAGTCCAAGCATGTTTTGGTGGGGCTGATTCTTCATATTAATGAGCATGTGTAATATACTAATTTCAATGATGATTTAATTTCTGATTTATGCAATATTCTTTTTCTTATGTCTGCTTTAACTTTTTAAGAAAAAATGAAAAGGCAGAAGCCCCAAACGAATGAGTTTGGACCTTGTGTCTGGAACTTTTGTCATTGTCTTCGAGAAGGTTTGAAGGACTTCCATGTTTCTGAAAATGTCTGGCCAGACAGCTTAAAGAAATTAGTTTAAATGGGAGCTCTCATATTAGTTTTGTGTTGTGTGAACTTATGTAGCATATTTGACTTTTCACATCTATTAGCGTACTTTTCGGATCTTGTGTATTAAAATCCTTTTTCCGTCTCTGGAATGTTGCTATCCGCTTGTACAAACGTGGTTTCTTGTTTGGATAGACATGCTGATTTTAGATGGATTTGAACTATTACTTTGATAGTAGAAACACATATGAATTTCTTGATTATTTCCTTGCTTGATTTATTTATTCCTCTTCTCTTTCCTTCTTCGTAGGTTCGTTAAAACTGTGCTATGAATGGTGATTCTGGTGTGGGGGTGGTGACTTCACCACCTCCAACAACAGCCCCTCATAAAGAGAGGTATTTTGATCGAGTTGATGAAAATAATCCAGAATATTTGAGAGAAAGAAATATGGCACCTGACCTTCGCCAGGATTTTAACATGATGGAACAGAAGAAGAGAGTCTCCATGATTCTTCAAAGCCCAGTAAGAAAAGAAAATGCTTCATCTTTGAAGGGACAAATTTAATAACTTTATTTTCACTAGCAGTGCAGATTTGGAGAATTTTGTGGTGTCTTAGATCCATTAGTTCTTTTTTCTTGTTGGCCTTTCCTGATTTTTTCCTCATGCTATCTGCTTGAATTTTTTATGGACTACTCATGAAGCAGCTCTTCAGTATGGCTTTCAGAATTGTCTGTATAATCACTGACATTTTTTTCGTATTTTCCATCTAATCCTTGTAAGACTTTTTTTTACTGGTTTCATGTATTCATTTAAATGTAACTCTCTTAAGAGTAGCTTATACGAGGCAGATCTGTCCTGTACTCAGTTTTTCTTTTGTCATTTGGGCATATGAAATATTTTTATATATCTCTTTCTGAAAAGGTGCACAATAATGAAATATGAATGATTGACACTTAATATTGAAGATGTTCCCTTGGGGAGAAAGTGCACAAACAAAATTTCCCTCATGACATTTGTTCCTTTTGTGGTAACTAGTGGGTGACTAGATACAAGACATTACGTGACGTAACTTCATTTGGAGTAGGGATGTGGTGGTAATTTCACAATTTCTCTATTAAGTCAACCCATTTGATTTATGAAAACATTAATAAATCACTTAATAAAAAAGTAATCACTTAATGATTGCTCTAGTTCTCTTTCGGTACAAATTCCAGCGTTCTTGTCAAAAGCAGGAGCTATCAGCAGTAGTAAAAACTCTTGTTTTCTTCCTTCCAAGTAAAAATATATTAAAAAATCAAACAAATTAAAAAACCTGAGGAAAAATGTAAACAACCCCTCATCTAAACAGGTTTTAAAAATTTGATGTTCATTGTTTTCTGTGTTTCTGGATGCCTTCTTGGCTCTCAGTTCCCTGTGAGCCACAGTGACAGATTTTCATTTCTGATTCTGCTACTTTTCCTTTCACATTTTGTGTTCAAGTCAACTGTACATTCTTCTCCTTCCAGAAATTCATATTAGCAGGCTCGAAGACTTTTGGTGTTACTTGAAGAGAGAATGCTGGAATTTCCATTAAAAAAGCCCCGAGTGACTCATATAATTGGAGCTCCAAAAGCAATGTTTTGAAGTTACAGTATGCACCAGTAATCCTGCCCTGAGGTGTTTTTCAGAAGAGGTGTAGGATGGTTCCATGGAAGGGCTAAATAAAAGCTGGGTATGAAAGGCTGAAGTTCATTTAAACATGCATTACAACATGCAGTGTCTTGTTACTAGGCCTTTTGTGAAGAATTGGAATCCATGATCCAGGAACAGTTTAAGAAGGGGAAGAACCCGACAGGTTTATTGGCTTTACAGCAGATTGCGGATTTCATGACAACGCACGTACCAAATGTCTACCCTGCAGCACCTCAAGGCGGAATGGCTGCATTAAACATGAGTGAGTGCACCTTCAGTGATCAGAGCTGAAGTAACTTTTTTCTTTTCTCGAAAGCTTAAAATGAAGGCAGTGTGAATGAAATAAAAAGTACTGTGAAGTTCAAATGCTATCATGTTCTGCTCACACGAACACTGAACGCATGAATTGATTAGTTTCTAAATGCCACAGTGGTATGCAATGTGATTCATGTATATAATTTATATCAAAAGATATTTCAAGGGTGGTATTTTAATTGAAAAATAAGCTTGATAAGTCAGTGCTAATAAAAATTTTAAATATTTAAATATTGCTAATTACCACATGGTTTGTCGGCAGGAAAATAAAATGCTCGTCTGTAGTCTGGTAACAGTGAAGGTCTTTAGAAACTAATTATTTTTGCCATTGAAGTACTGTTTGCAGCTTTCTCCTGTGAAGCTTTAGACAAGAACCATCAGCTAGCAAAACAAAGAAGGAAAAAACCCGGAATGTGCAAATGCATGTACACACAGGTTTTGTGTTAAGATAAAATAAATCCTTGCCTATGCTCCAAAACAGATCTTTAGTTTTGACTGTAGCATGGCCTGGTTCTCTTTTTTGAGTTACTTTTAACTACATTTCTAATTGCACTGTAACTAGAACTACCGTGTTTGTATTATTTACCATAATCTTCCTCTCTCTAGCTTGTACTTAATTTTTCGTTATTAAATGAACCTGTGTGCATTTTTTAGGTGTGTAATTATCCTTGTCAGGAATACCTGTATCTCAAAAAGTGGAATATTTGGAATTACATTTTTATTCTAACAATGAAGATATATTTTACGAACAATCATTGGTTTGAGAGAGGAGAAAAAATATTTTGCTAAGGAATGCACTGTGACTTTAGCACTAATTTATAGTAGGGAAGGAAATAAATGTTGATTCTACCAAAGCTGAATAACCTTGCTCAAGATAGTAATTATATTTGTGTAATATAAATTATTACATTATAGGAATGAAAATTTGCTGTCCATTTGTTAGGTTAATATGTTGATATAAACCAGTAAGAACAACTACTATAATAGTGATGCATGTTGCTGGGTTTGAACTGATGTTGAATGTAACCCACCTTGTGCTTTTTTACCCCTTCTCCTCTTCAGGTCTTGGCATGGTAACACCAGTGAATGACCTGAGAGGGTCGGATTCCATCGCTTATGAAAAAGGGGAGAAGTTGTTACGATGTAAATTGGCAGCTTTCTACAGATTAGCAGATCTCTTTGGCTGGTCTCAGCTTATTTACAATCATATAACAGTGAGTATTGAATCGACAAATAACTGAACCAATTGTTTTAACATACAAGAGAATTGCTTCCCTCCCCTATCTGTCATTTTCTCTTTGTGTGTGAGAAGAGCAGAGTGGTATTGAAAGCAGTAGAACAGTAAAGAGATTTGTCATTGCATCTCAGCTTGGATGTCAGCTACCGCAGTCTGAATAGAGTCTTAAGAGAGTGTACATGAAAATTCTTGGGATGAAATTAAGACTCCTGAAAGACCCAATCTTTTAGTGTCTCAAGTGCTTTGAATAATTATATTTATTATTCTACAAGGTCTTTTCGTAGTTTTCTTGCTTTTTTTGCTAAGTATTAAAATATCTTCTTAGTCATTCAGTTGAATTTTACAATTCAGATACCAGCCTTTCTGAAAAAGAAGCCATAGTATTTCTGAACATGAGCGAGCTACTCAGCTTAATGCAGCGTGCCAACAATTTTCCTTGTGACTGAGTAATCACTGGCATCCATAAAAATAATGACAAGGAGGTCAAATCAAGGAGGTTTTATATGCCAGAAGAATGATCAACATGAATCTCATGAGTAAAGTCACAGCTGTGGTGTGCTGCCCCGTCAATTGTTGTCCTAACAGAGCTGAATTGTTTTTTAGTCTACATAGTAGAGGTTGTCCTTTATGTATTTTCAGTTCTTCTAGTTGCAATTGGAATGAAATATGGTAATCTTGTTTTTACAGCTTTTTGAGATTTCAAGGCATGTTATTTGTGAACAGATGAAGATGATAAATGATATATGTAGGCATAGGATCAAGGCAGTGTTGGTTAGATTGTTCAGTTCCTTTTGTAAGGGAACATATCCAACATAATGGTTCTTGTAAACAACTCTGTGCCACCCCCAGATTTTTCATACGTGACAGGAGAATTGATTTTGTAAAAGGGGCATTAATGCAATGAAAAGATTACTAGGCAAGCAGGTTTGGAAATGACTTTCTAGTGTAAAGTTCAGCCCTGAGAATGTTTGTACATTTAGATAAAAAGTTAAATGTAATGAAGAGCAGCTTGTGAAGGAAAGGGGTTGAGGCAAAGGCATGTGATGGGACAAGTTGGCTTTCTTTGGGAAGGAGCACATTGAAGATATCAATAGAGGAGGTACCAGTTGAGGTGGAAGACAATCAAAGCGCTTGAAAAATGAGATTCTGAAAGTGTTTTAGACACTTCTGAATGGCAGAGATACTGGAAAGCTCTTGGTTTGTCAGCAACAGTCCCAAGTCATAGTTCTCCTGTCTTCTACAAACTCCTCCTTTGAACAGCATTCTGAAAGGTGAATGAAAGATAAATTATGTCTTCAGAAGCTGATATAGAACAGGGTTGTTATGCTTATTAAGGAGTACTAAGACACCCCTTTGGAATGTGTTGAATGCTACCACTTCATCTAGTGCTGGTGTTTGACTCCAGATTTTCACTTTTTTTTGAGTGGTTGCTGTAATTACTGGATGGTTGCATTCCAGTTAAAAGCTTGTGCCAGTGCACTTGTGAAGTAGGAGAAAAGGTTTAACAGCCTTCTGTGAGGGTCATAAGCCAGTGTGTTAGAGGAGAATGGCATATACTCTCACACCCTCACAATTCCTATCTGGGTATATCAGGGAGTTGGGTGGAGTATCGATGCTTTTTTTGGATCCTTATCCATCACTGGCAGTTACTGTATGCAGAATTGTTCAGACTGGCGCAGTCCTGATGTAGAAGCAGAATTACAGAGCACCAAGAGCTTTCATGCCAAGTATAATAATGTTGAGTACACTTGGGTGCCTCCAGGGTTTTCATGTCAAGTGCAATAATGTAGAGTAAACTTGGGTGCCTCCAGGGTCAGGCAGAATTTGAGATTACAGGTTTACAGAAGGTAGACGTCATTCACCAGGTCTTGGTTTTCTTTGAGGACATGAGCTGTTTATTGGATCTAATACTAAAGCAAAGTGGTTTGTGAGTCTTGCTCTTTGTGTTCCATTTGAGCTTTCTTATTAGCTTTTGAGGAATTTTGAATAATACACGTTCTTTGTCTTGCATAAATAACTAAGATTTTTCTAGATCATTTACGCTTCTTTAATGGAGAACTACTTTGGTGATTCATGAAAGTACAGGTTAAGGCTCGTATGCTGTAGCATGTTCCCAGCTGGTTGTAAAGGAAACTAGATCTCTGCTAGAAGCTTTTGCATGACCGCACAGCTACTTATTTTTCATCTTCTTTTCCCCTGCAGTAGAGCTATGGCAAAGTATATACGTATTTGATGTTGCAAGTAGTAGAAGACTTGAAGGAGAAGCAGCATAAAGTAGCTGCATCTCAGGGATATACAAAATTCATAAATAACTTTTAATTAAGAAAACCCAAACAACAACCAAACAAAAAGTCTGAACCCACAATACAAACTACCCAAATGCTGAGTAGACTGAAAGTAGGGAGTTGTCTCATGTCTCCAGTAAAACTTAGGAAGCCTGTTAATTCACCATCAGGAGTCACCTTAATTACTTAGATGTCCTGTACTTTTCATTGTACAGATTTTAAGAGATGCATCCCAAGATGTGAATGCTTTGAAGCCAAAATTGTTCTTGTGTTATAAACCCCTGATTGTGTGAATGAGACAAGAGAGCAAAAACATAAATGAAGGTCCGGATACTTGGCAGGAAATCTGCAGCTGTGCTGTATTGCTCACAGATGTCTCACAGGAACCAGCATCAGTGATAAAACCCTTCTCAGCATCAAGATATTTTAGATCTGGGGGCCAAATTCTTGTGCTTTCTCACAGCCTTCTATTTCATACCTTGTGTCTTACTAGGGTAGAAATACAGATGAAATGTAAAGTCATTCAACTGAAAAAATTCACTTTTTTCCCCCATTTCTCTCAGTGTTGTTCCTTTTATCCATAGTGAGTTGTATCCATATCCATGGGTGAGTTGTCATTGTAACAGACTGTAAGGGGTTACTAAATTCCACCAATCTGGAGGGTTCTGGCATGTACCTGCCATCTGTTTGTGTTCAACATGAGTTAATTAACTGTGCTGTGCTTTGATTATCTGTTGTAGTATACATGAAAGTCACATTGCATGTTATAGGCATACTTGCCCATTCCATAATCAGGATGTAAAAGTACCTTTAATGGTTTGGGGTCTTCTTGTATGCTTTAATAAAATTTTCCTAGTAACTCTTGCTCTTGTTTTTTTTCCTTAGGCCAGAGTAAATTCTGAGCAAGAGCACTTCCTTATTGTACCTTTCGGACTCCTCTATAGTGAAGTCACTGCATCTAGTCTGGTGAGCAATTGCTAATTTACATAGCTGTAAAATATTATATATATATATAAATATATATGTCACTTCAAGTTCTATCCTAGAGAATATTTTACTCTTGTGTAATATGTTTAGCATAATTTTATTGAGCATGGCTAGTTTTGGTACTGCTGAGGTGTTTGACAGAGATTTCTTTGCCCATGTTCACCACCAGGTGTCCTCCAGCTGATCTACCTGTAAAGAGGTGTCGGGTCATTTGGACAGTGAATCACCTCATGCCCTTGAAAGCTGCTGGCTGTTGAGTCCAGCTTGTTGAGGGGAACTTTAGCCATTTCAGATATAAATGATGACACCTAGTTTTAAAGCCTCAATGGTAGATGCTGAATTAAATCAGATTTTTAAACTCTTGATTATGAAAATAATTCTTTTCATTCCCAGGTTAAAATCAATATTCAGGGAGATGTGGTTGATCGTGGAAGCACTAACTTAGGCGTAAACCAAGCTGGTTTTACATTGCACTCTGCAATTTATGCAGCTCGACCTGATGTCAAATGCATTGTCCATATCCACACGCCAGCAGGAGCAGCGGTAAGCTCGCTTCCGGGTTTGTCCTGTACCCCCACCCCTCCCAAAGGGAAAATAGGTGGATCCTTAATCATAGATCTGCTTCCTTTTTGGAGGGCAGAGAGTCTTTTAGTCTGTCTTCAAATATGGCTCTCTTTGAATCAGAACCCATCCTTACTGGGTTATTACCTGAATGGTCAGACAGTAAATTGAGTTCTGTCATGGGAAAATATGTATTTCATTTATGTATGTCCTCTACCACAAAAGATCAGATCTTTTGACAGTGAGTCGTAAAAGCTTTGGCGTATTTTGTTGGTTTTGTAAAGCACAGTTTATCAAGGTTTTCTGAAATATTTGAAACTTTCCCAGTATCTCTCTTTGGAGCAACTGATTATAAGTCAGTTCTGCCTCTCTGGAATGTTTTGAGAGAGTGACTTTCAGTGTTCACATTCTGATGGGTTTTTTAAAATTAATTGTTTGATCAGATTAATACAACCATTTTAAGAGTAAATGATCAAATTCCTAAAACTGTGAATTGCAGAGTAGCCTTTTTTAAAATATTCTTGAACTTTACCTGCAGTGCTGCAGAATTATCTGTGTCACCAAAGTTCTTCTTTTGGCATGGGAGCAGGAGGGGAAAGTAACTGAATGGAGTGAAAGGAATGAAGCACGCAGTTGATTTGGGGGTTTGGTGGTTTCTTGGGGTTTTTTTCTTGAGTCTTTTTATGTTGATGGTGCTGTCATGTAAAAATAGCCATATGGAGACAGACCCAAAATCAGTGTGACTTTTATATCCAATCCAAAAGTTATCAAAAATAGGGTCATTAAAGATGGAGCCTAAGACCACTATGTATGTACCTGTAGAGATAGATTCATATAATACACAAAAATGTATTTTTATTATAATTCTCATCAGTATATTTTTCAGTTTTTCTGTTGCAAGAAATTATATCAGTTGTTTTAATATTTCTTAGGTTTCTGCAATGAAGTGTGGTCTCTTGCCAATTTCGCCTGAAGCACTTTCTCTGGGGGAAGTAGCTTATCATGATTACCATGGTATTTTAGTGGATGATGAAGAAAAGGTGGTTATTCAGAAAAATCTGGGGCCTAAAAGCAAGGTCAGTATTTACATCTAGAATTAAAGAAAAAAGGAGGGGGGGCAGTGTGTTTGTGTGACAGGTATATTCTTTAATCAGTAGCAAATGTTCTTTAATCAAGAGCAGGAAAATACTCAGCGTACTGGTGTTAACTTTCTTTCAATGTCTCTCTAGGTCCTTATTCTCAGAAACCATGGCTTAGTATCAGTCGGAGAGACTGTTGAGGAGGCTTTCTACTATATTCACAACCTAGTGCTTGCCTGTGAAATACAAGTAAGAGCTTTAATGTTATGTAATAATACAGCCTGCTATATTAACTTCCAAACAGATTAATAATTGCATACTTTACTGGCTAAACTCTTGATCTAAACGAACACAATGATCACTGTATTGTGGGAGGATATAAAAAAAATTGGTTTCACTGACAATATTCCAGTGTTGTATCAAAACCATCAATTTGATATATGCTGCCCATTAAAAGAGATATTTTCAATGACCTAAGACAACTGTAATACAAGCATATTCTTTTTTTAGCTTTAAAATGAGCTAGATTTCTTCTGGGTTTATGCCAAGTTTTTAGGGGGTTTTTGGTTGTTTTCACCCCATCCCCCACAAGAAACTTAAAGATGACTTTATTGTTTTTAAGGTACGTACCCTGGCCAGTGCAGGTGGACCTGACAACTTAGTGCTTCTTGATCCTGGGAAGTATAAAGCCAAGTCTCGTTCCCCTGAGTCTCCAGCAGGTGAGGGTACTGTATCCCATCCAAAATGGCAGATTGGCGAACAGGAGTTCGAAGCTCTTATGCGAATGCTTGATAATCTGGTAAGGCAGGCTTTTTTGGCTAATTCTTCATATGATAGTGTATAAAATACATTTTTTTAAAGCTGCGTGTAGTTGGGATAGTTTATACAGCTTGCAGCCCATTCTTTCCCAAGGACTTGGAGACAACATGAAAAGCATCAGGTGTCCTTTGTACAGATTATACAGATAGCAGATTTACTTCTTATTCATAATCTGATTGTTATTGGTGAGAACAGAGGAGATCTTGTGGGATATGGCACTTCCAAATCACAGTGCTGTGGTGCTTGCACTCAATCTGTATTTTCCCCTCTTCCTATCCCCTCACAAAATATGTAAAACTATTAATGTCTTATCAGGTGCGGGGTCCAGCATAATTTGACTTTCTAAGACTCTACTAGTACCTAGAAGAGCTCAAAAGACAGACTTCAAATAAATAAAAGCCTTCAGATAAAGTGGTTTCAGTAAGACCCCATCTGTAATGAATGGCCACATACCAACATTTGCTATCCAGCTTTAATGGGAGAGATGTGGCTGGGGACAGCAGACTCCTTGTATCTGACTGGTACCTTTGGTAGATCCCGTTGGATTTCAGTTCCTCTATGAAATACCAGTTTTATGTTTCTTACAGCAAATAGAAAGCAGGATCATAAAAGAAATGGCATTGTGCTCACTAGGAATGCAGGAGTAGAAAGGAGCTTCTAGTCATAGAATACAGACCCTTAATATTATGATTAGCCACATATATTGTATTGGGTAGTTAATTATATTAGGTGGTAGATAATTACTCAAGATGCATTTTGGTCATTAAAAGTTGGAGCAGACCCAAAGTAAGGCTTCAGCAGTGCTTAATGCATGAAAACTCTAAAGAAAGCTAAGTCTGCATAGCTGGGGCTGAAGCTTCTTTACAGCTAGCTTGATAGATAAAGAATTTGAATGCTTTGGGAAGTAAGCTACTCACGCTTCTCCTTTGAGCCGTTTTGCAAATATTTTACTAGTGGAAACTTCTTAAAGAAACTGTTAAATGTCCTTTTTGTGTGTTAAATGGTGAGCATAACATGAAATAAAGCATGGGAGGACGTGACTAGTGTGAATAGGGAAGGTTAAAGGTGGAGCAAAATACAGTTCAGGGGAAGTAGGAGAGTGAAACAACATAGAGAAGATTAGGGAGAAGAGTGAATATGGACATAAAAATAGCATTCTTGGAGTCTTCCCTTGTACACAATATGTTGATTTCTAGATGTAAAAACACAGAAAAGGTCTTTTAATCTGCCCTGTCATAGAGGTAGTGCTTTGTCCTTGATTTAGGATTGTGAGAAACAATCAATACATTTGATTATAGTTTAAAAATAAGTGTAAATGAGTTGTTGGAATATAGTACAAAGAAAAGTCGTGGTTCTGCATTTGGGCTTAAATCCAGGTCCAGAGACTTGAACAATTACGTGAAAATTCTATAGAAAACACCAGGAAACACTAATTTACACTTTTTTCCCCCTCCTAAAAAAACCTAGCCCAGTCAAAAGGATTTTTTAATGTGTTTAACACATGATTATACAGGTGATAATTTTTTTGTTCGACTATGAGAAGAGGCAGACCCATAGCACTGCTCTTGATGAATTTCTCAGTAACCTCAATGGCTTTTTGCAAGACTACTGTAAATTCCTTATAAAAGCTTAGTACAATGTTTCTGATGTTTGATCTACCGAAAATGGTAACTCATTTAAATTAGTGGTTCAGAAGTTATTTAGCTTGGAAAAGATGCTAATGTAGCCTCACTTCTGTGTGTCATCCCCTTTGACATGGCTTTGCCCACCATAATGGGTGAGCAGCCATGTGAAGAACAGGTTGTTTTGTAGAATGGTTTTTGCAGTTAAGGGTATCAATTAAACTGAAATTCATTTGTCTGTTGAAAAACTTGGGGATACAGAAGACTAATTCTGCTGCTCTTCTTCTCCAGGGTTACAGAACCGGCTACCCATATCGATGCCCTGCTCTGAGAGAGAAATCTAAAAAGTACAGCGATGTTGAGATTCCTGCTAGTGTCACAGGTTACTCCTTCACTAGTGATGGCGAATCAGGCATTTCCTCCCCCCTCAGACACAGTTTTCAGAAACAGCAGCGAGAGAAGACAAGGTGGCTGAACTCTGGCCGAGGGGATGATGCTTCTGAAGAAGGGCAGAATGGCAGCAGTCCCAAGTCGAAGACTAAGGTGTGGACGAACATTACACACGATCACGTGAAACCCTTGCTGCAGTCTCTCTCGTCCGGTGTCTGCGTGCCAAGCTGTATTACCAACTGCTTGGTCTGTGCCTACCTTACTGTTCATAGTTAGATGATGTAGAGCAACTTGGGGTGGCTGGCACTTAGAGGCTTTGGGAAGAAAAAGATAACTCTCCTAATTCTTTTCTTCTTTCTTATATTAAAAAAAATTTAATGTGTTTTACTAACCACTTAATTTGTATTTGATTAGATGTGACCTATAAAAATGATCTCTTATTAATACTTAAAACTGCTTAAGACTTTGGAGCTTTTTGTTTTCTTCTGTCTTTTCAAGCTAATGACCAAACAGATTGAATTATAGTTTTGATTAAATGGGTTCTGCATTTCAGTGGTTTAATTAAGGACAGCTATTTTAGGGAGCTACTAATTCTCTCTGCATGAAAGCTTTTCAGTTAAAAATGAAACTAACAATTCGATGTACTTTTGTACAAGTATGTAAGAGAAAAATCTAATTTCTACCTTCTGTAACATCTACCAACTTAATCTGCAAGGTATTTGCAATCCTCTCTATGTATGAGAGGGTAGAACTGATTTCAAACTATTTAAGTCTTTTTTCCCTCCTTAAGCAGTTTTTCTTACCTAGTTTCTCAGCTACTTTTCCTGTCCTGCTTGCTACACTTTTGTCTGCCCCAAAGCCTCTGAGTGTTCACAACCAGCTGCCTTCTGCATGTAGTGTTGCATGTAAGTAGATGGCCATAAATGGAAAGTCTTTCCTGAAGTATCAGCTGGGTGCGGCATGACTAAAGTGCAGCTCAGGCCATCAGCAGGCACTAATCGATAGATTCTGCAACCGGTGCTTTTCTTTTGTTTATCAATGCTGCTTACAGTTAAATTTTGCACTGAAAGATGTGTTAATTGAAAAGCAAAAGTATCAAATGCTTTCAAATGGACATCGTTAGCTGTTGGTGTGTAACTGTGGGTTTGATATTTTCTTGGGTATATACAGAGCCACTAAACTGAAGGCAGGGATTTGCACGCATACAACCTTTTGTAACGGTTGACCTCAAGCTCAACTACAGTAGCTCAGTAGTACTTTGGTAGTGGTACTATGTATGGTAGTAGTATGGTTACAGGTGAGTCTTAAAAATATAAAACTACTACTCTTGAAAAAAAACCCACCACATTATTTTTTCCAGAGCACCTTAATTTTTATTTATCCCTACAAAACTCTTCTACACCTCTGAATACACTCAGGGTTTTCTATATTTTGAATACTTTTATGGAATGGTTCCTCAGGCAACGTGTATACTAAAATACATAGTGTTAACTTGTAGAAAGTCCCGAAAAACCAGAGGATCTCTCTGTGGTATTTTTGTGGTGTTTTTATGGTTTAAGAAATTAATAAATACATTTGTTGTTTGTACTATCAATCAACATGTCACTAAGCTAAATTATCATTTAACCTTGATTATAGATTTAACTTGATGAAATATACTTTTGGTATATTTATCTATAGTGATGCAGGTTTACCTTGATCAAATAGAGTTTTACCATAGCCTAAGGCTATGTATGTGTTTGGAGTAGTTTGTGCTTTTCAGCCTTAGCTCACAAAGTAGGTAGTGTTTCATATTTGAAATTATCAGTGAATGATTGAAGCAAAATTCTTTGTCACAAACTAGTCTTGTTTAATGATATACTGAAGCAATAGATAATTTCATACAGTATAACAGGTTTGTGTATTTAAATTTTTTAATGCTTGCTATTAACCTAAAGAAAAAGTAGCTTGTTATATTGAGGTTGTTTTTATATATATATGTTTTGACTAAAAACTATCTTTAATAAAAAGCTGGAGTAGTTTTTATCTGAAGATAATCATCAGTGAGTATTTCACAGCTCCATGTTCATTCCATTTTTTACTTTACAGTTGCAAAACATTTTAAAATTCTGTTGCTTTCTGAAGTCTGACAGTTTTTGGCTATCTTATTGTTTCTTGAAGTTACTCAGGAAAAAATGCATAGCGTTTGCTCTATAAACAGGTTTGCTTTACTGTTCGGTGCATTTTCTATGCAATAGTGATTGGAAATTAGGACACTACAAAGTAAATATATCAAGATAAAGAGTTAGCTGTGCATCAAATTAAACAGAACTCCATACTAAATGCACAGATCAGATAAAGCAACCTTCTATGAAGAACCCATGAAGCGCTTAAAGCTTGTGTTTGGGATATATTTGTAACCTTCTGAGCTATGAGTTATAAAATATTCGACATCACCAAACTGTTCCTTTAGGTTGCTGTGCTGGTACAGCTCTTTGTTTGTGCAGAAACTAATTCTGGTAACAGATCATTTTGCTGAAGTAGCTTGTTTTAATGCAAAACTTTGGTGATGCCCACTCTTGCTTCACAGTACAGAATCATTCACTAAACCTGGTTAGTGACATCACATTGCTTTTCATACTTCTGTCATCTTATGCTTTAAGTTCGCTTTGATGTTTGTTGGGTACCAGAGGATTGAATCAATGATCTCTCTGTCTCTCTCACGTTATTTTGTAAAAACACCCAGTGCAGAAAATGAAAACGACAATAACAGGGTCTCAAAGTTCATGTCTTAGATCTTGCTATACTTCTGTTTGGGTAAGGAATAGTGTCCTTTTTAAACAAATATGGACTCATATTCGAGAAATTTCTGATTTAAAATGTCCTTAAAAATAAGTAATTATATTGGCATTTTCCTACTCCTGTATTAATATGTCTATTCATAAAGTGAGAAGTAAGTAGTTTTTAGAAACACAAAACACTGCAGCTGTCAGTGTGGTCAAGTGCAGAGAAAACCAGCTTAAAAACCCCTCAGTCTTCAGAATCTCTGAACTGCACATAGGAATGGCATTGTTTTGGGTGGAAGTTATTTGCAAGTTAACTGGCTCTCTAGCTGTTGTTGTTACTAGCTTGGCTTGATAGAATGGTTCTGATCTCTAGAAATGTATCACAAGGTACAGTTTATATTACTGAAGAAGAAAGCAACTTAGTCTTAGGAATGAATGGAAGAATGCAATCATTGGTTCAGTTCTCTGCTTTGTATGATGCATGATCAATTGTGATGTGACTTTGCTGCTCTGAGTGTCCATAGCCATTACAGCACTTCTGACTCTGCAACTGTTCTTGATGTTACAGTGGACTAAAGAGGATGGACATAGAACTGCCACCTCTGCTGTCCCTAATCTGTTTGTTCCATTGAACACCAATCCAAAGGAGGTCCAGGAAATGAGGAACAAGGTTTGTAATAGCAGTAAAATAAGTAACTTTTTTTTTGGTAATCACTACAATTAAGTTTTGTACTTGTAATGAACTAACTTACTTTGCTATAATGGCATTTTGGGAACTGAATAAGCTCAATAACACAGTTCTGGTATTGTCTTGTCCCTTTATAACTAAATAATGAAACAATTCCTAAGTGTCCTGAACTCCTCTTGGAAAAAGTGTGTATTTCTGTTCACTACATGAAGACTTTCATTTTTCTTAGACCAGTTGCTGGGTACCTCTGAAACAGCCAACCCTGAGTTTATGTTAGTAGTTCTGTACCCTGAGATCATAGTTTTACATTAGTGACCTGTTTTCCTGTTTTGGTAATACCAGTTGAAATTTTGTGGCCTGGAAAAAGTAGTCTATAGATCTCTCTCCATATTTCAATTTACTGTATTATAATATGCTGTGATTGTTGCAGACTTTTTTTTTGTGCATGTGTGTTTGGAACTGCAAGTTAATCTTCTTGAAATGAAGTTGCAGTTAATTTTCCTGTTTTTCAATTTCAAATCTTCTTGTCACCAGTCTACCAACAGGAAAGCACTGAATGCATTGGGGTATTTTCACTTTATTTCTTTTACAGTATCAAATATGCCCTGGTGTCTTGTTAATACTTTACTGGATTGTTTTTGATACCTCTAAGTGATGGTCATGTGGAACATGGGAGTTAGTATTCTGTCAAAGAAAGGCTGCTTGCAGGGGTACTAGCAGGAATCTAAAATAGTTTGTATATGGCTGACTCAACTTATGCTTGGCACTATAAAATAATAATCACCTGAAGTGAGAATTACGGTGAAATTTCCAAGCAGTTTCTTTGTGTTTCAAACACAAATACTGCCTTATTAAAAACTTGAATGAAGTGACTAAGAGGAGTAAGTCTTCAAATTTTATATTTTCTCAATGATGAGAAAGGCAGTAAATTAGGAACAAGTGAAAATTATGGGGGATCTTTGCACTTTCTGAAATACCAAGTATTAATAATATTTCTTGTTTGTGTATTTGTATGCATATATTTTTTATAAATTGAATGACCTTTTTAGTTATAGAGTGGAGGTCTTTTGCAATGAATGCTTTTCTTCATTTATCTTGGTACAAGAACCAGAATATTTTAGAAATAAATTGTGAGTCAGTTATTATGAATTCTTTACTACTCTGGGATATCTAATTTAAATACATAATACCTAGGTTTAAAGATCCAATTTCTGTTCCTATTTTCTGTATGGAAAGAACTGGGAGGTATATAGGATGCAACAAAAGGGGTGTTTTTGAGAACTCCAGAGTGTCAGTTTATGCAAAGAGAAATTACTTATATGCCCTTTTGAGGATCTGGTCCTGACTAGATGCAAAAATGGAAAGTTGTGCAGTGTTTTCAGTAAGTTCTACAGGAAGATGATATTGTGGTACCAATGGCTAATGACAGAAAACTGCAAATGACTGGTCAGGTACAATAGACAGAAAAGCACAGAGGTATTATTTGTATTTCTTCTCACTTTTCACAAACTGAGTTGTCTGTTACCTGTTTTACCATGATCTAGTACTAAAAAGCAAAAGACAACACTTTCTGTGGTACTTAAAGACTAAATTCTGAGAAATGTGAGGACACATCCAGGAACCTGAACATCATACCTTCAAGTGGTATTTATAAGCTCAGCTTTGTTTGACAGCCCTATGGCCACAGCAGTCAGCACTGGTTGTTGCCTGTTGGCAGGGTCACTCACCGCTTTTTCAAATACAAAAATGTGATCAACTTTTCTCTGTTGTTCATTCTGCTGCTTTTCTTTACAGATCCGAGAACAAAATTTGCAAGATATTAAAACAGCAGGCCCTCAGTCTCAGGTTCTTTCTGGGGTAGTTGTGGACAGGAGCCTTGTACAGGTGAGAGTATTAAATTCCTAAGGCTATTAGCTTAATCTGCAATATCCTCTGCTTTCACCTAATATATCACTATGAAATTATTCTTTAATTGGCAGAGAGTAACTGTTTATAAGGTAAGTCTTAGAGGTAACACCATTGTCTTTGCAAGAGTGCTCAGGGTCAGAAATTTAGAGGCTTCAGCCATGTAGCCCAAGCATGTCTGTGGAGGATGCTTCTTGGTTTTTTTGCTGAATGTAATGCATGAAATTCAGAAGCTTTATTTAGATGGGTTAGATTCTTGTTCAAAACTAGTTGGGCTTTGTGATAGCTTTTTGTTTGTTTGATTTCTGAGTTTATGTATCTTGAAGGATTAATACTGGGCACAGCAGGCTCACTGTGGGGCAGTAGTGTTTCTTGTTCAATATGGGTTTTCATGCTTCATAATATTTTATTTGAAGAGCAGTTTGGGAAAAAAGCTATTACATCAATGAGACTTAAAAGCAGTCCATCTGGATATACAAAAGACTATAAATCATAGCTTAAAGTAAGAATTAGAGCTGTACAGTTATACTGTATAGCTGAATAAAGCTTTTTATATCCAAGTGCTTTCAACTGCCCCAGATAAGTATTTTCTGATATACTTCTTAAAGTTTGGCAAGTCTTATCATGACCACAGCATTATTCATGTTGGGTGTCATATTGTGTGCATGTCAATTCATTGTCATATGCAATTTCATCTACCAGTTACTGTTTCTTTGCATGTTTCTAGCAAGCATCACAATGCTTTTGGTTGATGTTTTAAAGCCCGGGCTCGGTTTGCTCTGTTTACTCAATTTACTGTTGCAGGATGCTCCCCTCTCAGACTGTACGGAATCTATTGAAGGGCTCGATCTCACAGAGCAGGCCTTTAGTCCCGCTAAATCTCTGTCTGTTAGAAAGGTACTGCCCTGTCATACTGCTCTAAATACTGTTGTTCACCCTTCATTTAACCTCTCCTTACCCTGACCTTTTTCCTCTGTTAGAAATGATGTGGCTAAAAAATTTTAAAAAATGAAAATAGATGGCTCTTCAATTTATGTGTGTATGCAATGATGCAGTTACTTTACGCTGTTAAGAGTATCTTAAGGATCTTGATCTTTGTCTGTAGAAACTGGTGAGGAAACACTTTTGATGTTAAGGTGCTGATCAGGTTCTGCATATAGAGGGTTTCTTTATGCATGCTGTTAGTGTTGAGTTATTCTAATTTGAGATCAGTTTAGAGTTAGCTTAGTCTTGGCCTGATTACATCAGTGTAATTCTGAGGATGCCACATACTCCATGTGTTATGTGACAAACACTGTCAGTTCTTGATCCCAGAGCACTAGATGCCTGGCTTCCTTAAAACTTCCTCCAGTTATCTGGAAGAGTTGCTAAGTAATGCCCCACACTTGCAAAATCGATTGGCTTTCACACTTGTAGTCATGTTTCTGCTTATATAATGTATGTTAAATACAGAATCAGTTCAAGATTTGAGGACATGTTGGAGTGAGCAGTCCTCGGGGCTGACTGAATGGAGCAGCTGCACACTGCAAATAAAATTTTTTAGAGCACATCTGGTGTGGAAGCACAGTGTGTAAATAAGCATCAGTGCCTCCTCTGCTCCAGTATTTTACCTAAAATATTCTTAAATCTTGGGTTTAGGTCATGCCTAAACACGGCATTATCAGAATAGCTTTCACGAAAAAAGAACCAGAATACATGAAAATTACACCACTGTTGGAAACCTTGTGGTTTTATAACTCTTTCTAGTGTAATGAGCCAGTTTGTGTTATAGATACTTGGATAGTACTGAGAATGTGATACTCATGTTTTTCACATGGCAGTTTGTTTTGTCCATATTCTGAAAGGAAAAATAATAAAACACCATTTCTGCATTTAAGATGTAAAATACAATAAAGCCAAATTCTTCCAGGCAGTGCATGGCTTTTATTTTCTACTTAATAATACCTTCAAGGTGAAAAATTATTTTTATGATAATTATCACAACACAGGTGTTTTTTTCATCAGTGTTAGATTTCAAGTATTATTTTCAAACAATGAAATAACTTTTCTATAAAACTAGTTAGATAGTTTACATGCATTTTCATAGATGGCAGAGAACCAACAAATGGTCTGTTGGTTATGTGATTTTGTCTAGTAGTATCATGTTAGGGTTTGGATGTCCAAATTATTTGTTTCAGTTTTTTGTGATGCCGTGGAAGTGCTTTCTGCCTGAGATAGTGTGCAAAATTAGATCATAATATAAATTACAGGAGTAATTATGAAATAGAAGTGGCCTATTTCATAATCTTTCTTGTTTTAATATGGATTGTGACCCAAATGTTTAATAATTTCCTGTTGGGGGGCGGGGAGAAACAAGACCAAAACAACAACAAAAAACCCTAACAAAAGCCCCCCCCAACCAAACAAAGAAAAAGCCCCAAAAAACCCCAAAGCAATCAACCTCCTTTGAAAAAAATGCCACCCAAACCAGAAAATCCAATGAACCAAAAAATAACAGCAACAAAAAAAACCCCCACCAGATAAATTTCCTTGAACCATTCTGCCATAAAACAATCATGTTTTGTGGAACAGAGGAAGTGTAAGCAATCTTTTGATGTCCACATAAACCTCACCTGAAAATTACAATGAAATTGAAAACTCCTGTGTATCAAGAACTTAGAGACTCTTAGGTACCACATAATTACAAGTTCTCAGTTAACAAATTCTTTGACGCTCAACGACAGTTCATGTAAAAAGTTTCATGTAATTGCAGTAACACTTACAATGCACACTATTTTGGATGAAAAAATCCCTCCTTGTGTACAGTATGCATGTACTGCTTTGAGATCCTGTGCTTACAGCTGCAGCAGTGAATACTCCATTTTGCCTTGTTGCTTGCTTTATCCATGTTCTGAGAAGTCCCGGCCATGTTGCAACACAACCTCCTTGTGCATCATGTAATTTTATTCCTGTTCAGACTTGGTTAACCAAGCTTCTGCTGCAGTCTTGGCTGATTGACAGGGAATGTTGGTTATTCTTATCAACGACCATTCTGCAGTCTCATACGAAATAAGATAAATTCACATGAATTTTCAGTAATTTTAAATAGAAGGGCATTCACCCATTTTGTGTCTCTTCCTTTAGAATGGAAATTCTCTGGCTTTGTTTTTAACACAGACCCTCTCAGTGCTGCCCCAGAGGTGGTACTGAGTTTGAGTGTCAACTTCTGCATGAACAGTACCTCAGGAATCTTGGTGTCCTGGATAAAGGCACTGCATTAATATCTGATTTTGTTAGGAGCAATTGTTAACTTAGACAATTATTATGAACCTACTGTCTCATTGAGAGAAGAGTTGGCATATATTAAGTGCCAGTTTTGGTCATATTTATCCCTGAGAACAAGATGAAGTGCTTGCCTGTTAAATAGTGGTCAGTTTTGAATCTTTCTCTAAAAGCCAGATTTAGTGTAGAAGTCGCAAAATTACTTGATTATCTAAAATTTTCATGTAGGAAGTATGAGGTCCATATTTAATATGAAGGTATATTGTGTATCATTAGCTTCCCCTTGGTTTCTGTGGGAGTGTATGCCCTTACAGAGTGAAAATGCATTATTCTCTTCATTAATATAACGGAGAAAATGCTGTTGATATTTGGGTGCATACACATGCAGTCAAAATTTAAATAGTCATCTAAATACTTTTAGAATCATCATCAAAGCAATAGTAGTATCAACATACTCCAGATGAGATCCCTAGAACATTAATTTTTTTCCTGTCATCTTATGTTGAAACAGTATGGGTCTGTGGGAATTTATTCCGTCTCTACAGGCTCTTTAATACTGAAAGTAGCTCCAGACCAATTTTCTTGTTCAGTTTTTCTGAACATTCTTAGGAATGTCTCAACGGCATGGTCAGGTTGATAGCTCTGCAAAGTCTTGTCTTTTTTATTGTCACATTTAACGATTGGAAAAATGTTCTGTACTGTCTTTTTAGTCCTTTACAGTTCTTTTCTTTCTGTCCCATGTTTCATTTTGTGTTTGAATTTTTTTCATTTTTTGAATTTTTTTATTTGAATTCTAAGAATGCTGCTCTGTGGCCTGTTCTATGAAGTAAAACATATCTACTTCTTGAATTGTACATGGTTTAGAATAATCACATTGCAGAACTTATTAACATACTACTGTAATTTATTTCCGACATAGACTCAGTCCCTCTTCCAGTATCATTTTCATTAGTGGCCTTTGAACTGCTTCCGTATTATTGATACTGAATAAAACTGGGTATGTTAATCTGGAATCAGCTTTCAGCAGATCAAAAGTTTTCCTCTCTGGTCTCTTGTATAATTTTTCTGCTTTTATGATCCAGTGTTGTTGCCGCTGATCTTTTCAATGCTGCTTCTCTTCGGTCAAAGCTACTCAGCAAGTACAAATACTGTTTGCATTGATTGTGGGTGTCTTGTGTGAGGGTTTCATTTTGGTTTCTTTTTTTTTTTTTAATCCAGTAAGTGTGATAAGCTTGATTTGCTGCTTTTATTGCCAGTATTTAACAAAGGTACTGCCATGTCATGCCAGTGCACCAGGCATCTGCAAACTGCCTGTCTTGCTGTTTGTCACGATTAAACCAACAGGCATTTAGTAACGTTCTGTTTCATTAGAAGTATTTCTACCCATTGACTCTTGATTTAACTTGAAACATTCAAAGATTCTTAGAAATTCCAGGGATGCTAATGGATACTGTGTGTCTTGTTCCTCTCGTGAATTTTGTAATCCCAGAAAACTCTAGAAACTCTGCCTGAGATCAGTGCTTTACAAGGTCCTGCTACTTATGCTGAGTTTCAATTAAAACTATGGACTTAGTTTGAAGTGTGGGCAAAGATAGAAAGGGAAATATAAAATTTCCATGGGCATCAGTTTTCTGGCATCATTAGAAGCTGAGACCTGTAGTTCTAGGGGTGTTTTGAATTTTCTACAAAAGTTAGGATTTGTACAAAGGTTGATGTTTATCTGACCCTTTTATGCGTTATCTTCTGAGAAAAGCTGTTATTATCAAATCAGTGCTTCATGGATATAGTCGAGAAAAGGCTTTTGACATTCTACTGACATTCTGAATATGAAAATAAAATTTCCTCTTATTTTATGGAGAAATGGAAGCAATCTGTAATGTTTTAGAGATGTTTCTCTCCTGCAATTCCTTTCAGGATCTTACAGTGGAGATTTAGTGTTACACAGTTTATTCTTTGGTACTTCTGGCTGGTGTTTGCTTCCTGAAGAGCAGTATAGACTCTAACAACTTTCCTACCTCCTTGGATTGCTCTAGACCAGATTTCTGGAGATCTCTCATGAGGCTTTCAGAACTGCTCTTGTCCTCGTTCCATCCAGACATTCTTGTCTGTCACCTCTTTGGTGCTAACAACTTGTCCAAAGCAGCTGTTGCTGTCAAAAACAGCATTCTGTCTAATTTCATCATCAGTTTTACAGTGGCCATCCTGTGCTTGTCCATGAAGTGTAGACATGGAATGGAATGTTCGTCTCTCTGTTCAGGCACTGCATATTTTTGAACTGTGGTTTCTAATGCTTTTTTCTAAATATTGGTGTAAACAACTTTTGAATATGGAGATGACCCAGGTCAATCAGTAGCCAATATCTATTGGGTAATGGAGTTGAAATACCTTTTTTCAATAGTGAAGACAGCTTGGATGTCACCATGACATGGGGCACAGGTCACACATCAGTCATTTCCAGACCAGTGTCAGAGTTCTGTATATCCAATGGAAAAAACCAAATGCTTAGACAAGTCACTTGAGAGATAGAGCAGCTATCTCCAGGCAAGCGTTTTCTATACCTGTGACAGTGAAAAGCCAGTGGCTGTCATCTTTACTATAGGATTAGAGAAGAAAACTTTAACATTAGAGAATCTCTGATGCAGCTGCTTTTGTCCACTGGAACTCACTGTACTTAGAATTGCTAATGTTGTGTTTTTATTTGTATAACTTTTTATCTGGCTTATATGACAAATGTTATAGATTTAAATATGCTAGCTTGTATCAGATTACAGTTAACCTTAATTACTTAAAAATGGCTTGTAATCAGCTGTTAATCTGGTATATACAGAACATACACAAGATGGCTTTTTACTGTAACATCTGTTAGGTGTTATGTAGTAGCTGCTAGGAATGGCTTTTCTGTTATTAAAAAAATACAAAGCAAAACAAAAACCCAAAGCAAAATAATAATAATAAAAAACCAAAACAAACCAGAAACAAAAATACCCATGAGCTGAGTTCTTGACCCTTTACAAGTATTCTGTGCCCAGACTGCCATGCAGGTGGGCCTGGTATCACGTTTCTTTTGCGGGGAGAAAAAAGAAACTTGATATATTTTTGTGACTTCAAATATGATTCAGCTAGGCTGTTTGGCTGCTATTTGATTTACTGCTAAATGGTGGATATTCCCTGCTGGAGGCCTGTTTTCTCCTTTATATTAACCTCCTGTGAATCAAATTTAAAAAAAAAAATCTGTACTAGATTTTTTTTTTTAATCTAAAAGAGGAAAAAGTAGCATTTTTCAGGTTATATTTTTGTTTTGTTTTTGGTTGCTTTGTAGCCTCTATACCCCTAAGAGTTCTGCAAGTTACTGCTTGATTGCAGATGTATCCTAATTTTCTTTTGCCAGGGAGAACTGGTGACTGCATCAAAGGCAATAATTGAGAAAGAATATCAACCAAAAGTCATAGTGAGCACAACAGGACCAAACCCCTTCAATAAACTCACTGATCGAGAACTGGAAGAATATCGCAAAGAAGTAGAAAGAAAGCAGAAAGGACCAGAAGGTTGGTTTCTCTGTGTGTGGTTTTTTTCTGCAGTAGACTGTAATACCAGCAAGTTTCTTAGTAATTGGAAGGTGGGTTACCTGCAAAGGCTGTGGATAAATTACCCAGCTTTTGTAAGTTTCAGTTTTCCCAGTGTGGATTAGAAATTTGGAAAGTATATTAGAGATAAAATGTGTGATCTAAGTGTTTTAAGTGTGTTGGGTAAAATGCATAGATCTTACTCTGAAATTGTCCTTACAGACAAACTGGGCAGTAGGGCCAGTTACTCCTGCTGTTAAGAAGCTGAAAGCTTGAAACTTCAGTCAAAGAAGTGTTTTGGTACTCGTTTTGTTCTGCTTTGTTTCCCTTGGCCCTAGAGCATAGGCTAAGGTGAGGGAATGGTGGTGCTTTATAGCAGCAATGCTGCAGGTTTCTAAGTAATTGAAATTTGTGGATTTGAGCAATATGTTGAATGGAGAAGATACAGAATAACATTTGATTGTTGCATGGAAATGTGACATCTTGGAGACTTCTACCAAAATGGACTTTTTCAATTATCCTAGAATTATGACAGATTTGTGCTCTAAAAAGAGGCCATTGCTGCATCTGATGTGGTTCTCCTGCTTTTCTTTTGTGTAATTTTAAGGAATGATACTCACAATGCTCATCTGTTTTGAGGTTTTGAATTTGAGTGATGCAGGAACCAGAAGTGCTGTTTCTTTTGCAGGGTATGTTCCCTGCAGCTGCTTTTTGGGACAGCAATGTAGGAACCATTGTGTTTGGTTTATGAAGTACTGGGTGGTGTGGGGTGGGATGCTGTGCTCTCATGCCTGTTTAACTGCATACCTTTATTCTCTCAGTAACAATGCCACATCCTTCTTAGATAAGGTATCAAAATATGGAGAAACTGTGTTACTGAGACAGACACCAGCTGGGGAACAGAGTGCAGTGCTTAGAAATCAGACCATCAGTGACCAAAACACGTCAGATAAAAAATCCCTGGATTTGAAAGGCAGATCAAACACCTTTCAAGGAACAGATACGAAGACTTTACAGGATCATGACGTATCATCACTGTCTAAGTCTTTAGATAACATTCAGTTTGCTGCTGCATCGGTTTCTTGTCAGACCATGCAGCAAATCATCCCACATCTAAATGGAGAAGAGCCAGATGGGCAGAAGTCCTCCCATAAGGAATTTCATACTGCAGTGATCAAAGCATTAAGGTCCGATCCTGACCTTTTGGCTGAGGCCTCAGGTATTACTAACATGGTACAGCTGTGCTTGCAATCCAAGGAACAACCTCTATATCTACACCATGTGGAGATTCTGTCAGTTGACTCTCATCTGTGGGACTGATTTCACTTTAATTGCATAGGTGAACTGGATGGAACAATGCCTTAGTGTTGTTCCCGATATAAGGTGTACTCTATTAATGTTTCCCTTTGGATCTAGGGCTATTTAAAGCTGGAAGCAAGGGGGCCCCTCCTTACTAATAACAAATTCTCAAGCCACCGTAAAATCTGTTTGGAATCATATAATTACTGCATGTTTTTTTGATTATCTGTGCAGTCTTCTTTTCTTTTGGGACGCAATTTTGTTTACTCCAAATTTCAGCAATACAAAGCAAGCAAAAGAGTGTTATATTGTAACATATAACATAACATATCCCCTCCTCCATATTTGTTTATATCTTCCTTGTGGTTTTTCCTCACAAGTTTTCTTTATAACAGCATGATAAATCAATTCATAAATTATTTCATTATTCATGCCCTCTTAAAAAAAAAACAAAAAAGAAACCAACTCCAAAAAGAGCTTCAGAGCACAAAAGTGACTTGAACAGTTTTGTTAGTATCAAACCATCACTTAATTTTCTTTTGCTTGTTTTAGTATTATTTAATATCCTGGTAGAATTCTGATTCAGAAAACTGTATTGGTATCTTTCATGCATGGTGCAAAAGGACACTTGTTTTCTCACATGCTGAGAGATTTTATTTGCCTTTTAAATTTCCCTTTGCCTATACCTACAGAGCCTTCAGAAGATGGCAGGCCACAGAAAGAGAAGAGCCCCCCTGACCCCACTTCAGCTCGCACTCCTCCCAGTACGCCGATTAAAATAGAGGAAGGTACGTTCCTGTGCCATGGGGGTTGGGGAAACCAGTAACTGCATCCTTAGTGACTGACGCATGGGAGTACATGAACTAGAGCTAATAACAGTAAATGACTTCTTGTGTTTCATTGTTGTACTACCTACAAGATACTCCACTGAACTGTGAGTCTAACAGGAGTTTTGTTTACAATAATAAAGAAGTGTGCATTAATATAAAGACAAATTTCCATCTCTTCAGAATTGCCTCTTCATCTCTTGGTGTTTCTCAACTGATTTACCTTTCTGTACATTTTCTGTGAGGTAATTACTCTTACTAAATGAAATAGTGTCTGATGGTGAACCAGACACATATCTAAATGCTTTGGTAAATCTTCTTCACTGATTGCACATTTCTTAAACATTATTGTACTTGGATTGCACCTCAGTAAATATTTTTCCTACTCAATTTGAATCTAAATTTGGTTATTTGCTCCCCTTATGTCATAGTTTTAACTAATGAGAGCAGGATTGCTCAAGTTGATAATTCCCTAAAAAAGGGATAAAATAATCTTGAACAGGTGTAATCCAATTATTGTCTTGTTTCCTTTACCTTGTACATTGGATATATCACTTGTCTGTTAGTCTGCCATTCACTACTTCATCTCATTCTGTTTTCCACAAGAATGGTTGCAACCATTCTTCTAACGTAACACAATGGCTGTGATGAATGCATAGATTCTCTACTTGTGCTTTTTTCTTCTTGTGGCTGCGTTACAAACAGGAGATGGATATGCTAAAGAATACCTGTTGCCATAGTAAGTATCATTCCATACTCTGACCTGCTTTTGTGCTTTGCTTCATTCTTGCATCTTTGTTTATTAAGGGTTTTTTTTTGTTTTGCCTTTTTTTTTTTTTAAAAAGCAGGCTTTTTCAGTTGAAATGTTGATTTCTTTAGTTCTCAATTCCATGTAATTCCAGGCAGTTGCAGATCTCCTGTTAAAAGTGCACTCCCCCTTTGAGAGAGACTGTGAAAGTCACCTTCTGTGTCTCCATATCTGTGTGTCCGATTCCTCAGTTTAAAAAGGAATAGTCTGAAGTTGTCTGGCAGATATAGCTGAAACAGCCCTGGGAGTTTCTGCCCCAACAGTTTGCTGCTGCCCACACATCTTAGGCCTGGTAACAAAATGGAAGAGTTCCTAATCTATTCCAGTGCAAAATCTACTGACATGGATTTAAATTTACCCAGCAGACTTCTGCATGGAAATGGATATGGGACTACTCCTATGTTTTGTGTTAACTGTAGGGAATTCAAATTCCAGCCAAGGAATAGCAGCGAGTACTTGGTGGCAGCAACTTCTACAGCTGTTTTGGCTAGCTCTGCTGGACTTCTTCGGATTATACTTTAAAGGAATAAGGATGTTTGTATGTCCTGTTATATCCAAAAGTCAGTGTGTTTGTCATAGGTGTGAAAGTCAAAACTATATTGTAGACACCTGTGATGTTACTGATAAAATTCTAAAACTTGAAAGTTCTTTTAAACAGAGAATTGTGTTCCACAAACTCTTCTAGTTGTATAAGTTTTCCAGGACAAACATACAAAGCTTTTTTTAGAGAGTTAACTGGAAGTTCACACCATGATGACCTTGGCTGGGGAAGGTTCTGTTGAATGACAGTGTTCTCTGTATACAACCTCTTCTCAACTTTAATTCATTATATTCTTTCCATTTAAGTGTAGCTGAAATCAGTCAAGTGTTTTATGTTAACTCAATTATAGCCTAGTTTGTATGTTTGTCCACATCTTTGTGTTGAAAAAAACCAAACCAAAACTCCATAAACCTTTATTTTCATAAATAATGTGATTGTAAACACACACCAGTATTGATGTTATGCTTTAAACTCTTAAATCACAGTATATATATAAAGAGAGAGCACAGATGTAAACATCATTATTTTAAAAAACTTTGAAAATGTTGAGGTACTGCTGAGTTCTTAAACTGTAAATAGGTTTTGCAGCACAAAATATGTTTTTAAATCTTCCTAGTTATGCTACTGAAATCTGTCCAGTAGAGTAGCAAGGCGTTTACATATTGTGTGCTGGCTTTATTGAATGTGGAATTTGTAAATCTTCGTAATTCTGGTAAAATAGTGCCCTTAGCAAACAGATGTTTGCTTGATTCCAGCATCGCATTAACCCATTTAGTAAGGATGATGGGAGCTTGACAAACTTGGAAGGATGGCAGTCCTGGGTTAATGAGTTATAAACCCATTTATATTCATTCAATTCTCAGGCCAGCTGGCAAATGCTGTTTGAATGCCTGTAGCTTCCTATTCTTTATTTTGAAGAATTGCTAATCCCTTTTTTAAAACTTTAAAACCTTCTTTTAATCTTAATTTTTAAAAAGTCCAAAAACCTAACTGACAGTCCAATATGGTGCCTGTTCTAAAAACTGGGCAAACTAATGAATAGAATATGATTTTTTTTTCTTTTTCAGTTACCTACAATGACCATCTGGTCCAACTGCCGGACCAAATTCAGGGCTGACCAAAAGTTAAAGCTAATTGTCCTGATGCCTCTTGAACACTGACAGGCCTGGGGCCTTCACCACCTCTTAGTAGGTGGGAAACCTATTCCAATGTCTGACCACCCTCTCAGTAATGAAATGCTTCCTAGAGTCCAGTCTGAACCTCCCCTGGTGCAGCTTTGAACCATTCCCACACATCCTGTCACTGGATCCCAGGGAGAAGAGCTCAGCAATGTTTTCAGTTAATTCCTGAAAAGTCAAACAAAATCCAAAAGCAGTGTAGTGGTAGTGAAGAATTGTAACTGGTGTTTCTTATGAATTTGCGTCTCCCATACATAGACTAAACTGCAGCTTCAGGAGGCAGCTTGTACTGTACATAACTGCTTTCTCTTTTTTGCTCTGATTTAAATCCTGCCTGCATTATAACTTTTAAACTGCTAACTTGAGCATTCCGAGTGTTTGGCACTGGATACTAGTGTGTGGTGTTTTTTTAACCTATTAGAAGTTCATGGTGCTCTAGGCAAAACATGTTTGTTTCCTAGCAGGTATTCACAGAACAGAGCCCTCTAAAATATATCAGAGGATTATTAATCCCATCTGGCAGAAGTAAAAAGAACACTGTCATTTTTATAGGAAAAATGTGAAAGTATCAAGTATTTTTTGTAAATTCTTGTGAAAGCCTTCAGTCTTTTCAAATTAAAACAAACAAGATCTCGAAAGGAGGAGAAAATAGTTGCCTTTCATTTGTGCCTCACAATGAGCATGGCCTGGATTTTGTTCTAAATTCCTCCTTACGTAACATCAGTGGGGATAGATGTGACACAGCTAACGGGACACTGCTCAGCTGCGGTGCGCGGAGAACATTGCAGGGAGCTCCACTAAGTGCTCCTTGTTGAACCCATGCACAAAGAGGAGCCTTAAACAGAACATCCCTAAAGCACAGCGGTGAGTGGGGAGAGTGTTGCAGTTGAGGGAGGAGTGGTTCAGTTCCCCTTTGGACATACAGTTACTACTGGACTCTTGATGTTCCCTTTTACAGGGTGAGTTTTGCTGTTGACATCACATAAACAAAACAAGCTGTATTGCATAACCTGCTGAGCTCATTTAATTTGATAAACTACATGGATTTTACTTATAGGAATCCATAATATGTACTCATATCTTGCAAAAAAAGTGAAGCCTTTGTGATAGGAAAATCATATTTTGAAGCAACATCAGTAAGATCTCATGGAAGAGTATAATGAAAATCCCTTCATTGGGATTATAAATTGGCAAGCCAACAACTTAGAAATTAATGGATTTGCATGTATGGGATCACTGCAAATCAGCAATTAGTTTTATCTCTCCAAAAGAAATAAGAATAAAGGTATGAAATTGCAAAACATTCTACTCGATGCCAATGAAAACTATAGGTTTAATTCCTGCTTTATTGCACTAAAATCTTGTGTTGCCTGCAAATGTCACAAGTAAAACAGGAGCGAGGTCTGAACAGTTACTTTCTTGCTGATGTAACTCAGCTTTATCTGTTCTATGTGAAGAAGCTTAAAAACAATCAGAACTTTGGAATATCTTATTTCTTCTGTGCCTGAAGCTGGAGAACAGCCCTATTACAAAGGCTTTCATGCAAAGTAAATATATTAGTTTCTTATAGAGCGTGCTCACCATCCACTTGCTCTGCTTGCCCCGCCCCAAGGACACTTTTGTAAACTGACTGTCACTGTCTGTCCGTCCACCAGAGACACGGCAGGACCAGACCTACAGAGATGACAGTGATGCTGCAACTTTCAAGCAAACCCTCCCAGATCTCACCCCCGATGAGCCTTCGGAAGCACTCGGCTTCCCTCCCTTAGGAAAGGAGGAAGGGAGATGTGATCAAGATGTGCCCAAAAGCCAAACAGAACCACCTGCAGTGGAAAATAAGGAACCCCAGTCCCAACCCACTGAAGAACCAGCAACACCAACAGCTGAGGAGGGGACAGCCGCTGATGCAGGTAGTGATGAATCTCCTGGGAAGTCCCCATCAAAAAAGAAAAAGAAGTTTCGCACTCCTTCCTTCCTGAAGAAGAGCAAAAAGAAGAGTGACTCCTAAAGGCCAACCCACTGCAGAAACACTGTCATATTTTAAAATCCATTAACCACTAGAATGTACCAGATCGTACTGAGTGTTTTGTCTTACTATGTAAATGAATGCCACAATTAATCCAACCAGCCCCTCAAGTTATGGCTTGATTGTTTAGGGTTATAACCAGAAACTAATGTCCAAAAAGGTGCTAATCCTGTGTGTTCAGCAGCTGCCACAGATCTGATCCCTAGTTTGTAATCAAATGTAAATGACTTCCATTGGAAGTCATTGATTCACTATTTTTAATTTAAAGCTTGCACTGCTTTGCAAAAGAATATAAAAAATTCACAATTAAAAATAAAACACCCATTGCTTACCACAAGAAGTGTTCTTTCCAATATTCTGTTCCAAGTCACAAGTAAATTTCTTGAATTTTGACTTTTAGAGAGGATACTTTTGCAGTGGTGTTCTCAAGGGGTGTGTATTCTTGAACTGACATGTAAACTTCTGCAAGCTTGTGAGTACAGGTTGTGTTTTGGCCAAGCTTTGAGGCTCTCCATTGCTTCCTCTCTTTCTCCCTTCTCACTATTGTTACAAAATGAAGGTGTTTTTCACTTTGTTTTATTTTATAACTGGTTGGTGAAATCAGTCTTTGATGTCTAGGACTGAAATGTCCGTGCTGTGTTCCACTCATGTTGTGTGTTCAAAGGAGCCCAATCTTGGCCTATTTTTTTTTTTCTAGTGAATTACAGTTTAAGGGAAATCTGTCTTTGCTCTTGCCTTGCTGAGTCATGTGGTGATTTGACTGTCAGAAAAGGTTAAAAAGTAACTGAAGTAAAAGTATTTCAGAAGTTTTTCAGCTGGTGGTGTGGAGCATGGGCAGGTGATTTTTGGGCCTTAGCACAGTTTTTTTTATCCTCTTAAAAATCCCTATGTTGCACATGCAACCTTGCTGTGCGTGAACCCCATGTGCAGCCTTTTGTGTTTGTTCCTTCCCACTGATCAAAATGTAAATGCATTACACTGAGTATTTCACCTTGTTTTATAGTAATTATACTTTCACTTACAAAAGCTGGCATTTCTTTAAATCTTTTTGTTGTTGTTGCCAGCAGTCAAGTACAGAAATCCAGTGTAACCTTAAAGGTGTATTTTCACCGTTTGCTATAAATGTTTGTTTAATGTGCAGCATGGCAAATCACTCTTGCCCACTGAGTTCAGTATTTCCCAGTTATTGCCATGCTTCTGTCTATCACTAATTGTAAAAGTAGTTTAAGATCAGGTAGGTCAAGCTTGCGGAATTCTCCAGAAAGCGGGTGCTGTTCCCTGGCCCAGGGCCGGCACGGCAGTGACCATTTCTGGTTTCTAGAATTTGCATTTCGGGTTTAACAGCAGCAAACTCCGAAGCCCCATGTGGGTGAGGGCAACACACTGACTCACAGTAAGTGTCTGTAACAAAACAGAACATGGATGTAACCTTTTAGGACAATATTAAATGTTGCAATTGGTAAAATAGCAGAGAACTAATGCCTTATATTCATGCAGCAGAAAGCACGGAGGGCCGGGCGGGTGGAGCGGCTGGAGGCAGCTCTGGGTGGGCAGAGCAAGGCCTGTGTCGAGCTGGGAGGTGCCGATGCCTCGGGCTGGTTTTGGGCAGCAAAGGGGCAACAGCTGGAAGTGGAACTGAGCTGTCAGTGTTCAAGTGAGAAGAGAGGTACTGAGGTGGCCACTGGTGCCGTGGAAAAGGTGACGGGGCCTGTGTGGGACAGAGCAGGCGGGCACTGGGCAGGAGCCCCCGGACAGCAGCGCTCAGGCAGGACTGCATGGCACGAATGGCTTTCAGCTTCTACTCTAACCTTGTATGTCCTTGTACACTAGGAAGCAAACAAGACTTATTTTGCTAAATTGTGTTTTATTGCAGGGTCGTAACTAAATGACTAATTGCTGTATGTTTCAGTTCTTTACTGAAGTCTCTCCATTTATCTTGACCACATATGCAATGACTCTTAATTTCTAATTTTGTAGTTTGTTCTTTTAGTTCTTTGTATTACAATATGAAATGTAGTCATGTATGGTATGGTTACACACTTTGGGACAGAATAAAGTCAGGTATTTTTCTTTCTTTCTTGTATCATTAAGTTCTACTCACAAATAAAACTCTTGAAAAAAAAAAATCATGCTCTGCTTTCAAAACTTGTGCACTTTTATTCTGTAGCCTAATTTTCTTTGTGTTCTTTTAATGATTGTGTTGATTAATGATGGCTTTCAATCTCAGAAAATACTCAAATTGGCTGCTGCAGGTCTCCCTTCCCAGAGATTCCCAAATGAGCAGTGGGCAGAGCCTGGTGGAGGTTCCTTCCCCCACCTCTTGCTGGGGTCAGCATGGTGCTGTCATGCACAGCTGGCTCTCTCAAGGAGGCCTTTGGCACCTTGGGTACAATTCTGATCCCACTTTGGCTCAGCCAGACAGGGATGTTCAGTTCAGATGGGTGCAACAACTGTAATGAACTGACCACAGGGCCTGTACAATGTAACCGTTTATTGTAATGCAGAAAGAACATGGCTGGATCATCAAAACCATCACACAGTATTAGAAATATAAAACATCTCTCCAAATGTAATTCTATATTAAGAACAGTCCACCCAAAGTACCAGTGGGGTACCAGGGAGCCTGTAATGGACTTCTGCTTTTGTTTGACCATCAAGTTTGCAGGTGTGGATGCAGCGTTTGCAGAGCTCTCGTACCAGTTGTACAAAAACCCCATCAGAGTGGTCCTGAGGGTTTGTTCTGTGCCAGCCCAGCCCCTGCAGAGGCTCAGGGTGAGGAGCAGAGCCCTGTGTGCAACAGCACCTGGTGAGTGGGGAGGGCTGCAGGCCTGCTGCTGTTGTGCTGTCTCTGCTTCTCTGCTGCTCTTAATGCCTTACTCAACTCCTTGGGGTATGTGTGTCTGTTTTCATTTGTTTGGTGTTTCTCTATTTGCAAAGCTTACCCAGCTGGCGGGGAGGCCACCTTAAACATTACTGCTGTGTGTTGTTGCTGCAAATGGTCATCGTGTATCGCTTTCCAGAAGATCAAAATCCTCCTTTTCCTATTTGCTTGGCAGAGTCAGGTGCCAAGAGTCAGGTCTTGCAGAGGTCTTTGGAAGCTGGTGATAGTTTTGTGGGTCCTTCCTACTCCTCCTTTGTCTGCTGTTTTATCGACCTGAGTAAAGCCAAGGGGACAAGGAAAAAAGCTCCACAGACAGTGAAGCAAATCTCTGCCCCGGCCAGCCAGTAAACTGCAAAAGAAAGGGGATTTGTCTTGTTATTGTGCTTGTCCTTGCACATGTGTGAATGCCCTCAGAGCTGTTGTGTTTTACAGTACCCACCACACAGAATTACTGACCCCTTGGCAAAGCCAGAAGGTGCCAGGAGCTTGGCACATGGCTGCACTCAGGAAACAGGTTCGGGGGCTTGCTTGGTGTTACCGTTAGCCCAAGTTCAAGCTCTGAGGCTGCTTTCCCTTCCTCTGTCCCTTTACCCTAAAATGCTCAGGGGCTCTGACCCTATGCAGGGGGTACCTGTGCCCCTTCTGCCCCACCCGGGCTGTCTGGTGCCAAAGGGAAGAAGGGGCACAAGGCCACACTCACCTGCAGCTGCCACGATGGGTCCCAGGGCTCTGGCCAGGGCTCCCAGGCTCCTCAGGATGCCCATGACTCGTCCCTTCTGGCTGGCAGTCCCTGTGCAAGCAGAGCATGACACTGGGGGTTTGCTTGGGGCAGGGACGGCTGTAGCTTTGGGAGCCTTGTTCTTTTGGGGTATTTCCCACTTGCATCTCCCCCTCCCATCATTTCACACGCGGTGCCCAATCTGCACTTACTTGCCCTCCACCAAGGCCCTCACAACTTCTTCACTGCATAAACACCAGGGCCTTTCCAAGTGTTTGGTGTGAGTGCTTTTCCAGGACAATTTGTAGTGCACATTCTGCACTTCCCAAAAACCCCCAAACCTATCCAAAACATCATACACAAGATTTTCTGAGGATGCCCAGGTGTACAATAAAAACAGAAGAGTGGATGCAAGTTAAATAAGAGCAACATAAAAGTGACATTAATGAGCAAAGCCTTGCTTTTCCACCTCAGCAAGCACTGCAGTCCTGGCTTCAGCTGACCCAAAGCCGTGTTATCCACAGATGGCACCACAGCTACATCTGCTTTACAAGGATCTGTAGGAACCAGTGCCAGAAGGTTTCAGAAGGTTCCTTAGAAGGCCTTTTCTAAGGGATCAGCAAGAAATTATTTCACTGCTGGCAGGGATGGCTGGTGTCTCTTTCAGAGAGCCCAGACTGTTCCCTCCTCTGTGCTGTTTTTGGCCTTTGCCCACTTCTCATCTTCTTCACCACCACCAGCACTGAGGTTGCTGCAGTTTCCCTGTCACACTGGACTGTGTTACACAGTACAAAATTCAAGGGTGATACTGATGGTGACTCTGGGCAAAGCTTTGCTATTGGTACTGAAATTATCAGTTATGAGACAGGTGTGAGCCAGGGGTGGGTCTCTGTGCTCCCCTGCAGAATGGCCCGAGATGGACCCACAACTGTTCCTGTTGATGCTTCACTAAACTCAAGGTCAGTTCTGTATAATTTGAGCCAAGTCAATGCAAAGGTCAGTGATGTGGCCAAGGGCAGCCAGTCAGAGCAGGAAGGACACTCACCATAGCCTGACACCACGGCTGACAAACACGGGATAACAAGGGCTGCAGCTGGAAAAATCCACAGAAGAGACTGTCAGTGAACAGCAGAGCTCAGAGCAGACAACAGGGGAAAACATGTGGCCCAAACTCGTTACTGCTGCAGAGAAATATGCTGAGCTCTGGGCACGCCACCACCACTGAGTCATCAGGTTTAATCCAGTTCAATAATGGAAACACCCCCTCCAAGCCAACCTGCAGGAAGAGCCCAGAGCCACGAGTGCTCTGAGCAGATGTTTCACATTAGCATCCCTCATTCCCATAGTGAGCCCACGGGACAGGGATGGACGGGGCAGATCAGCCAGCTGGCAGTTTTCCAAATCACTGTGGTCTTATCAGGTGGAGCAGGGAGTCGCTTGTGTTCCAAACAATGAGGTGGCTGTACCCAGAGTGGCACTGTCCCTGTGCAGGCAGTGCACTGGACTCCAGGATGAGAGGCAGCTACAGGCTGTCTTGGGAAATAAGACAATCACATCCAACAAGAAAAGGTTACAAAATTTTTTGGACACAAAAGCCAAGAGTTGTTCAGCAATCACTGCCCTCTTACTGAAATTGGGGTCTTTTCTGCCAAGAAAGAAGTGCCTCAACCATACAAAGCAGAATTGCTTCAAGGAAGGAAGGGAAAGGAAGGAAAGTACAGTGAGAGAGCAGGAATGATCAAGGTTGCTTTAACTGCAGGTGCCCCAACTGCTGGGCAGAGAGAGGAAGAGAAGGGGAAGAGAATCCCCACAGAAGCATTTCTAGCTGGCTTAACTGGGAAGAAATGGAGCTGTCTGCACAGAAAGGGGCCAGGGAAGACTCAAATCTGGTTAAAGAAAATTAACACCTCCTCTCAGTCATCACCTGTCAAACACACAGCTGGCCCCAGACAAATTATAGACTTAACATGTGCATTTCGTGGTTTACAGTTTACTCCTAAATCAAGCTGTACCATGCAAAAGAGAAGTCCATTTTGGTAATTAGTCATATATGGAACTGCTTAACAATAGTTAGCAGCATTGGTAATACCTGAAATCTCTTTTTAGACGTCCAGTAGCTGGATCCAACTTCAGTCGTAACTGTTTCCCTGAACAGCAGCTGAGGTTGGTAGAACAGAACTTATGCAAACACTTAAAACATCTGACTCTCACTCTTGCCCAGTCCAAACACCCTCAGAGTGTGCAGGTCTCCAGCCTATGGCCTAACAAATAATCCAACCACACGCAGGTACAAAGATTCGATGTCTCTCTTTTTTTTCCTGAGCTGAGCTATTTTGTGAATATTTTGCTTCTAGGTCTGCTAAGAGGGGGTTAAACAAACCATCCTCAAGAGCTCCCCAGGACAACAGGAGCACTGGGGATGCTTCTAAATACCACCAACAACTTCTTGTGATACAAACAGCATCAGAAAAAAACCCAGACACTGTTTCTTTCATATTTCATAAACCAAAGTGTCAACCTTCTGTTACTTGTAGTTTGAAATTAGAAGTGCATCTTTTTCAACAGTGTGAATAAATACATGAAGAAAAATAATTTCGGCTTAGCTTGCAGTGCCTTTTGAGCAGCTCACCGAAGGAGTACAGCAACAGTCCAGCACTCAGCATGGTCACATTTGCAGCCCATCCAATTAACAGGAACGCTGGAATCAGCAACATAATAGCCTGCAAAAGGAATGAGTCACACGGTTACATCTGAGCCGCGCTCATTAAAGCCGAACTCTAGGTGTCCTGCCAGCTCCCTTGCGCTGATGGGACGGCACACAAGCTACAAGCAAAAGCCCTTTCTTCCCAAGCAGACATTTCAAAGTCACCTGGATGGCCACACACCAGCACAATGAACTTTTCTGTTCCCTCTCACTATCACATGATTGCACACCACATGCAAGTTCTCTCTCTACAGATCTGTCGTATTGGGGGGATTTTTTGTCTTGTTCTGTGTTGACCTGGACAGAAATCTAACTTTAACTCTTCATCTCCTGAGCTGGCACAAGAGAAGAAAAAGCTTGTATGCAGCAAGACTGCAGCTCCTCTGCTTTTGCTCAGCTGTATCGGCTGATTTTATCTTTAGCTTTCAGATTTCTGTAGCCAAGAGGAAAAAAGGGAGGCGAGGGTGCATCTAAAATTCAAACGCCAAAAATAAAAAGCATTCTTCATCTCCTCCAAGAGCTGGACTTCCCCTGTGGTGTCTCCCTCACTTACAGAGCTCCTGCAGAAAAGACAGATCAGATCTGCTTTGTGTGTGATAAAGGAGGGTATTCACTGCCACTGAGTGCCTCATTTTGAAGATTCAGTGATAAATGAGCTACTGTAACCACTGTGCTAAGAGAGGCCACGTTTGCCATATGGTGCAGATTGACAAACTGCCAGAGTAACTTCAGCAAAAGGGGAAACTCCCACAAAACCCACTGACATCCCTGGAGAGAGTGCCCCAGGGCCAGGGGGGTCTCTGCATAGTGGACATGGGTGTTCATGAGGAGCCATCCAGGCCAGCAAATGAGGGTTTGAGGGAATTGCAGATCTCATTGCAGGGAAGAGGAAGTATAAAAATGAGAGGTGCAAAGGCAGTGCAGTGCCAGCAAACACAGCAGGCTGGCAGAGCCTGGGGGGCAGCTGATGTGGAGGACGAAGCAGCACCAACAGCAGCTGATGGTCATCCACAGGGAAACGTGACACCAGCAGCCTGACATCAACTTCGCCTGCCAGGGACCAGGGTGGAGATTGTTTCACCAGCAGAAATCATTTTAGGAGAAGCTGAGTCAATTCACTGGAATGCAGTGGTTTGAAAATCTTCTACCCTGCCACCACTGAAATCACACTGGCCTCAAAATAATGTAAAATACATTGATGGAGGCTGTAACAGTCCAAGCAAACCTATTGCCGAGGAGCCAAGGTAGTGCTTTGTTTAGTTCCACACACAAATGTAAAGGACAAGACGTATCTACTGTCCCCACAGCTGTATAAACTGCAGGGAGCTGTTCCCTGTCATCCCAGTACAGCAGCTGCAGCATCTCTGTGAGGAAAGAGCCAAGCAAAACAAAGGAATGTACACTTTCATCAGTGAAACCTCGCTCTGAACATTGGTACATGCTTTTGTTACGTGCAATACTGATGATCACAAACCAAAGATTGGAAAAAGAATCTATTTCTCCCTGCCCAGCGGTGAAATATACCCCAGGGAAAGCACAAAGATAGCCAGACTGAAAATAATTTCCCAGAAAGAGAGTCAGAGATCAGCCCTGAAGCAGCTTTAGTAGTTTCAATGTCTTCACTGCAAGAGAAATCACTGACATAAAGCATACTCTTCACAATATTTTACCTAACTTGCACAGATGGACAATCTGTTCTCATTCCTTACTGAAATTAAATATGAAGAACACAAAGTGTCAATAATATTGTTACTCATATCATAAGAAAGGGCTCTAATGTTCCGAAGTTTAGTTAGACAGATAAGTGCCCAACAACCAGTTTTGAGAAGTCATTTAGCTGGATAAATGAGACAAATTTCTTTTGATTGGACAAATACCGTTATAGCCTCCAACTACCCTTCATTGCCCTTCAGACTGAAAATTAACATATCAGATTTGTGGGGGAGGAAGAGAAAGAAATATCGATTTTTTTTACCCTTTTTACAGCTCTGATTTCATTTCCTGGCTTGATTCGGCGAGCATAGCCTCCCTGGATCACAGCCATTGTTATTCCAATAAAGAAAAACATCTTGCCCTGCTGCATGCTGGAGGGGAGGCAAAAACACAGATTTTGGAGTCATGCATGGAGCGTTGTACCCTGGGATTCACTGCTCCTGGGCTGACCCTCTCTGAGCAAGGGGGGCAAGATGCCCCTGGGGCCCCCACAGCACTGCAGAGCTCTCAGCACACTGACAGCAGCTGCCACGGCAAGCGGAGAGCAGGAAGGGAAAACTCTGAGGCCTCATCCTATGGATGGGACAATGCTGGCAAGTGCTGCAGCCACCTCTGGACTGCTGGGGGGTAGGTCAGGGTTTCTGGGGTGGCCCACAAAGAACACATAAATTACCCTGTGCTGTGAACATCTGTGCCATGTGCATGGGAGATGCTGGTTTCCAAGGTGCAACTCACAGAGGGTTTGATGGAGGTCAGCAAGGCACAACGTGGTGATGACTGGGAGTCACACTGGGAAGTCTGAGACATCCCTTCCTCTACCCTTTAATTTTCTTCACTTTTCCCTTTCCCCTCTATTATTGTGGATATTCTGTGAACTATGTGGATATTCTCAACTGAAGGGCCTCACCTCCACAACAAGCTGACTGCCTCAGAGCCTGTACTGCTGGCACACAGCTCTGCAGCTCACTGAGGGCTGCCCTGAATGCACAGGACACAACAAAGCTCAGTGCACTACAAAACCTCTCCTTGACACACACGGATTAGTTAAGCCACAAACTGTAATGAAAGACAGACAGGGAAAGATGAGAAAACCCCCTGAGGATTACTCAAAGGGAAGGACATGCACAGGAATCAAGTTGCAAATTCACGTTCCTGGCTGGAATTCCTCCTATGAGCTGGCAGAAAAGTATCTCAAGCTGAGCTGTTGGTGGATTCTGTTCTCTTTCTTCTCTGGTGTTTGACTACAGCAAGTCAGGCTCTGTGACATGACTGCACATCATATGCAATGCAGAACGCTGGTGAGCAAATATCACTGATACACCCCCATCCTTTGCCTCTTTGAGCTGCAAGATTTGTCCTGATACCCAGAAACTCTTCTGAGCAAGAAAAGGTTTTACTATAATCAATACAACTAGCACAGCTATACCTATTTCAGGAGCTTTAATTTAATGTTGGGTATTTATATTCCGTACTTTTTAGAAGCTGTGGATTGAGTACTTCCTTTCATGATAAACACTGTGCCTATATTTCATAAATTCTTCTCACAAAGCCCAAGTACCACTGAATGAGGGGTGGCTTTACTGAGTGGTTTTACTAATGTCAGAAAGCATCTCTTAAAAATACAAGAAGAGACCTTGAATCAAGATTTTGGAAAATATCCCAGTCAAAATATACAACATTTATATTCTAAATGAGCAATACCTGCTGAAGTGGAATCTCTGGTGAGTGAGAAAACTCAGTGTATACTCCAAGCCAGAAAACAGGAACAGGTACAGGAAGTAAGCCAGGCCCAAAATTTTTAGATTCTGCAGATCTAAACAAACAAAAAACCCAAACAAACACCAAGGGGTTGGGGGGTGGGGAGAGAAACATGGTGGAGTTTTCCAAATAAAGCTTGAGAATATAATCACAATAGAAGAGCAACATTTTTCAGCTCTACAGGGAAATGTTCTCACCTCAGATGCTCATTTTAAATACCCATACAAGACATGCCACAAAATGAGTCCTACAGAGATGTAGAGAATCCTACATCTCCAAGTCGTGAACTGAGAAATAAAATTCCAATCTGAAGTTCTTGGTTTGCAGCTTGAATAAGCAAACTCACATCTCCCTTGTTCATGCCTTGATCTATCTTTAAATCACTTCATTTACTGCAGCCTACCCCATGCCGCAGCCAGAGGAAAACACAAGTATCAAGTCAGAAATAGTCAAAACACTCATATTCAAAACGTTCTTTTGGGAATAAAAGGACCAAGGTCCAATGGAACTTCCAATTGCCTCTTCATAAGTTAATAAGGTGGGTTTTAAATGAGCAAACAGAGTGCTGCTTCTGGAATGGTTTGAGTACAGTTTTCACTTAGAGACCAATGCCACACACAAAAAGACACAGAGTATTACTGTAGAAAGCCACCTGACACTTACTCTGCTCTGAAGGGGATTCCTTTCCTCGGGTGACTGCAGAGAACTGAAATAAAGCCACAGGACTGAGCAAGTCAACTGCTGCCTGAAACCCAGATGTCACAGAAGAGACCTGATCAAAGACAGAAAGAGGTTTATTTTAAAACTCTAATGTAATAACCACTGCTAGGAACTGACAGTAACCACCAAATGTGCCTCTACACCTACACAAATCACCTGAGATGAAATGAGGCACCTGGTGTTGGGATTTGAGTGGGCCCCAATAACAACCCAGGTTTTCTGAACCCAGAACTGGCTCCAGCACTGTAATTGAAAGGTAAAGCACTGATAGCACCTTCCACTGAAGACAAAAGAGAGATTCTTCTTTGGGTCCTTACAAGGCAGAAGAAGCTCATTCTCCACAGCCTTGAAAGTGGCTTTATTTGGTTCACCTTTTGCATCATCCCTCATGTCCAAGGAACATTAACTGGGAAAACAATGGCCCATCTGCCTGCAAGCTCACAGGAAGCTGAAGATTTGCTCCTGTGCTACAAATCTGAGACCAGCATGCACAGCACATGAAACACTGGTCTGTTTTGGTACTGGTTGCTATTTCAGCCAGCCAGTGACACCTCCTGGGGAAGAGAAGGAAAATAGCATTTTTAGAGAGATTGTTTGGAGATATTTTAGAGAAATTTTCTAGGAGATTCTGCCCAGCCACAATGTGTGGCTTTTTAAAGAGGGAAATTTGTTTTGTAACACTTCTGGGCCTTGTACTGCATACAACATCTCAACCTAATTATGCACCTAGTGGCACTCTCCCTGCTCCTTACCCACAGGCACTTGGAAGATGCTTATTCTTCCATCTGTAGAGAATTTACTTTTTTTAAAAATTAATTCTAAAATATAGAAAATTAAAGAAAACACTAAAAGAAATAACGTCTAAATTATTAGAAATCAAATTCCCTACATTATTAGGGAAATAGTTTTTTTTTTTAGAGTAGAATTTAGCCTGTCACTTTACTCTACAGTCACAGGAAGAGATAAGACATTCAAGAATCCTGAATAATCACACGTGGTATTTCACGCCTTCAAAGCACTGCACAGGCTTTATCTGATGAGCTTCCTCCTCTTCCCAGATAGGGAGGGAGGGAGCTATTATCCCTTTGAGGGCAGAGATTAAAGGTCAGATTATCAGTGGAGCTTAATCTCAGTTCATGACCTGGGGACTCATTATGGGCTGGATTTAATGAAGCTGTAAACAAATCAACCTTCAATATGGTATTAACGTGACCCCTGTCTTGTTTTGATAGTCAGAGCTTCTGAGTACCCGACAGCAGAGTCTGGAGCCCATTAGTCTCACAACAGCAACCAGTTCAATAGCCCAGGCTTGGCTCATGTGAAGCCATGAAGTTGCTGATTCACACAGAACATACTGGGATATTTATTCTCCCTCCCACTGCATTTATTGCAGAGAGTAAACAGACATGCCCAAGAAGTTTGCTCACACTGTTAAGAAGTCTAAGAGGATTTCCTGAAGCTGTCTTGTGGCAATCCCCAGTTCCTGCACGTGTTGGTACGATGGGGTTTGCACTACAGCACAGAGGATCTGGGCACAAGCAACTCCCCACAAGCATGTTTGCCAGTAATAAAAATACCTATAGTTTGTACCTGGTTTGAATTATTATCCATGTCAGACAGGATGCCAAGGTTGATTTTAGTTTGGTACAGAGGACATATATTATATATGCCTATGTTTAAAATCTTGAGTGTTGTATGAAATATATATATCTATTTGATTTTTTAATGTAGGTGTGTTCATGTGTGCACACCTAAACTTTTTTCAATTTCTCCTATCTTTGCCATAGAAACAGTGGTCTAGAAGTGGCTTCATCCACTGATCCATAGTGAAAACATTGTCCTAAAACTAGCTAAAGAGTTTCACCATCCCCCCAAAAGTATACACTGCCAATTCCAGTCAATGTCAGCAGCTGCATGAAGTTTAGTTCCTTCACAAGTTCAAACTCTGCAACATCTAGCTTGTATTTAATTTCTGTGCTTATGATTTATTACTCCACAATTGCTCCATTTTACTTCATGATCACCCCAAAAGTCACCTTGAATGGCAGACATTTTTCACAGTGTCTTTGCTCATTCTGTTTTCCTCTGATGCAGAGAGACTCAGTAACAGGTCTGGAAAGCAGTCGGTCCACATCAGGAATGCAGCCTGGGCCTTCCAAGCTGCAGCCTTACCTTCCAAACCAGACACACTCAGTATGCACAGAGCACAGCTTTGTCTTTCCACAAGTCTGCTACTGATACTGCATAGCCCTACACACAGTCCAGAAAAACAGAGTTGTAAGACCCTCCCTCCAACTAGGCAGCCTTGCTCATGGCTAGCTTAGCTAAAAACTAACTCAAAAGCTCTTAAAGGGGACAGATTCCAGTAGAGACCTTCCTATTTCTCCCTTCTCCCAGTCAGGTCACAGCAGGAGCTGTTTTGGCTACCATAAGGCCAGTGTCTGGCTCTCTTCACCAGATCAACTCGTGGAACAGTTGACAAAAAGAGGAAGGAAGGGAGTAAAAATGCTGTTCTCTTTGGATGAAAACACATCCTTGTTCCCCATCCCCCTCCATTTTCCCCTTCCTACAAGTTAATTCCAACGTGAATCAATATAAAATACTCTCTCCTGTGAAAAGTGGACTGATAGAGAAACAAGGGTATAATAGGAACACAGCAAACTTCAAGGAAACAGATGTCTGATCCCACTGGCACATTCTCCTGCCAGTTTTCATGACGATTTCCCCTCTTTTTACAGCTTTGTCCTTCCACCATATTCCACTCCTATACTGCAGGAGCACCTGCTCCAGCTCAGCCCAGCCAAGTTGCAGAAAGGCGGCCAACATACCTGCCTTTCCTGTGTCAGCCACAGGCCGAGAAAACTGCTCACTCCCACTAAGAAAGCGGGAGGAACTACCAAAGAAGAGAGCAGAGCAGCCTAATAAGTGAAACTACAAATATGCTGGAACACATGGATCACATGCCCAGATGGAGGCTGACAGCACGAGAGCACTGACACCAAACAACAAACCCCAGACCACTCTCTCGTGAGCAGGCAAACACCCTGTCCTGTGTACTTTGTGTGGCTGGGACCCGGCCCTGAGCAGCACCTCATGCAGCACCCACTGCTGTACAGGGGCAGAGCCCCAAAAAGCAGTGACAGAGAGCTCCTTTCCTTACCAAGATTCAGTGGTGTTGGCTAACACAGACCAGCTGATCAGAACTTTCAAGAGGATAATAAAAGGGGGAGGGATCTATTCAGTCATCACATAATCCTAAAAGGCACTGAAGCCATTTAATCACTCTACAGCAAAGGAGGAATTGTTTATAGAACACACACTCATTCTGCAGTACTTCCCTATGTCACCATGTTGCCACCTTCCTGGAGTGTGCAGCTCTAACTAAGAACAGGATTTTATCCAGATTGTTTAGAAACAGCCAAAAAGGAAATAGGAACAGATGACACATGGAAGAGTTGTTAAAAGAAAATAAAATAGCTGTAGAGCTTGGTAGCACTGTGAGCAACAGATTTCACATGGGACACAACCTGCTGGGAAACACTCAGGGAAGGTGCAAAGTTTTGCCCTGGTAGTATCATTGCAGATAAAAGTTTCCTGAACAATTCTCAATGTCAAATGGGTTTGGCTTTCCAGAGACCAAACACACTTCAAAAACTGATTGCTGCCTAGAAACCAGGGATCACAGCAAAGACCCAATCCAGTGAAAGCCTCAAATAGAGTGCAGATATCCAGGGCTGAATTCCACCTCTCACACTACAAAGGAGACTCCCGCAAAGGAGTTCTAAGAGACTTTTAGTCAGATACACCTTGGACAGTGTCCAGTCACATAGTATTAAATCATAATGTTAATAAATGTTTGGCCCCACAAATCCAATCAGTCACTGAATTTTAGCACATGTAGGTATTTTCTATCTGCAGAAGACAGAACAGCTCAGAAAAAAGTAATTTGCTACTTTAGTGTTCAAAATATTCAAGCAAATACAAGATAGTAGTTAAGAAAATTTCTAACATACACTGGATAAATGAAAGAAAATCCAGTCTCTGATGCATTTACTTTCATAATTTGCTGAAATTCTTCCCCAAAGAATCCTTGTGGTCATAGTTTAAAACTCACAGTCTCCCTCCCATGTTCACATTAGGTTTTGAGAAATTTAAACCTAACACACCAAAACCAGCAATTAAGCAGTCATGTTAACTATAAAGAACTTCTTATATTACACTGGGCTAGGAGATGGGACCATCCCTGGAAGTTGTCAAGGTCAAGTTGGATGAGGTTTTGATCAATCTGGTCTAGTGGAAGGTATCTCTGCCCATGGCAAGGGGGTTGGAAGTAGGTGATCTTTCAGCTCCCTTCCAAATATTCTATGATTCTATGATCATACAACTGCTTTGACACCAGCCTTAATAATAATCCTTATCCCAGGAATGAGCTAAGTTTCTGAGACATTGGCTAAGCCTGTTCTTCACTGTTTCCAGTATTTCAACAATTCTCAAATCCTATTTTTACAGAAAACACAGATCTTCAGATTGATCATCCATTTACCCGTTTTTCCTTGGGAAGTGTCTCTGGAAGAAGGAGGAAGATGAAAATTAAATCAGCCACAGAAAACACAAGTGCTGACAATGCTGAACGAAGGTAGAAGACTTCTCCTTTCTCTGTCTGCATGGCGAGGTAAGCACCCATCATGGGGCCCAGGGTAAAGCCCAGGGAGAAAGCAACACCAATCATGGCCTGCAGGGATACACAGAGAATTTTAGACATCATTTTTTTCAGCTTCTGAAATTATTTGGATTAACCAGGTACAGAACATAATCACCCCGAGGATGCAGGGAGTGCACAGCAAAAAGCATGAAGTATGAAAAACCTGCTGTTTCCAAAAAACCTATTTTGTTTTCTGTCCAGTCAGGGAAGTGGCAGGAACAGGCAGTGGCCCATCACTGTTTGAGAATAACTTCAGCCAGATGCTGTTCACTTCCCAGAAAGCAGAATGAACATGCCTACTTTGCTTTGGAAAAGAAGAGAATACAAGCCACGTGGATGTGAGCCATGCTGTACTAAGTGACTTACTCTCATGCCCTAAAAATAGGCCCTGACCCATTTTATTTACTAGTGCTGTATGGCTACCTCTCTCCACAAATAAAAACGCATTTTGGCTCACCAGGATTATAATAAATTGCTTGGAAGATTCATTAGCTGTCACTGTGAAATCTAAAGCCTTCCCCTCCCAAGAAGCAGCTGTCCTCTGTAGTGGCTTATAACAATCTGTTAAGAGAAGTCTGGGCCTCCAAGGTTTTTATAGGATAAAAGATATAACTGGTAATTCACGGGCCAAGTTCAGTCTGCAGGGTGTTTCCATCTGGGCCACTGCCTTCTGGAAGCAGATAGGGCAGCTGCTCATACTTCTCAGTCAGCCAAATGTCACATCCTTTACCCACTGAGCTCAGGTCCTGAAGCCAGTGCAGCGCGTGAGGAAGTCAGGAGCACACTGTGCTGTGCTGCTGCGCTTCCACAGCTTGGGAAGGTGGGAAAAAGGGGTTGCCCTGTAACTGGCTTCCAGCTGCCAAAACTGGGCCGTAAGACCTTGTGATTTCTAAGCTATTATAATCAGAATTAAAGTTAGCAGCAGGAGTAACAGTTCTAACACTGAAACAAGAAGTTTTCCCATCTCTAGAGCATCTGTGTTTCACTTATAGGTGAAAGTCACTGGCAAAAGTCCAAGAGCTCCCAGGAATATGATCTGGCATCTTTCCAGAAGCAAAGCAGAATGTAAAGTCATATTTTCATTTGATCAGTGAATACACACCTGAGGAAGACATACTGAGCACACAGAATCAATTAAAAGCTGCCTATTAAAACTAAACAGGTACTCCACAAATGTAACTCACCATGCCCTTGCTCCGTGCTTTTGGGGAGTGCAAGTCAGCAATTATAGCTGTGGAGAGGCTGACATTCCCTTTGCTTATTCCACCTATGATCCTGGAGAGAAGAAAAACGCCAAAAGTCCGAGAGGCAGCCCATAGTGAGTATGATGCTATCAAACCCATCTGCAGAAGCAAGAAAGGGTTCTTTATAAAGCAAAGCAAAGTTGGTATACAGTTTCTGCACATTTCCCAGCTAAACAATTACATTTTTTATTTGTTTTCAATGGCTGCTCCAAACCCCATGTAAGACATGGCTGAATACACTGACACCGCACTATGTCCTGAACAGTGATATAAAAGATGTAAAAATAAGTCCATACAAACTACATGTAATTGTGATATTTCTAACAAAATTAGAAGAGCAAAATTCTGTGGAAGTTAAAGCAGTCCTGGGCACAAAACATTTTTGTGCATCCCACTCCATTTGTTCCCAAATTCAAGATAAATCTGAGTTCAAAATGAGAAGGTTCATGTACATAAGAAATAGGTCTTGCAGTGCGATATAGCACTTCCTAACCAAAAATTCCCAGGCTCTGTGGAACAGGTCATGAAGTGATCAGCCGTCATTAATCACTTGGTGATCTAAAATACTTAGGAATTAAGTCTAATATTTGTCAACAGAGCATCTGAAGTCATTCTCCCATACACAGGGCAAAGAGATTTTGGAAAATGACAGAAACAGATAAGTATTTTGGTGTCTTCTATGGGTCTTCTTCTGGGTCTGTGAAGTCCAGTTTAAGCACTCACACTTTGAAGTGTGGCCAAGTGACTTGGCAAGAAAGAGTCAACAACCAACAGATTTAGAAAATTCAATTCTGGAACTGAACTCTGGCTGTCACAATTCACACACAATTCAGTTTCTGTGCTAAGCACAAGATCATGGTGCCTTCCACTGTGTATGGAGACGCCATGACTGAGACCAGCACGTGACACATACCACTGTCATCAAGATGACAGGCCTTCTGCCCCAGTGGTCTGACACAGCACCGGTGAGGGGAGAGGAGAAAAACTGCAGGATGGAAAAGATTGAGCCAATCAGACCTAAAAAAAAAAAAAAAAAAAGATAAAAAGATACGTATCATTATACTTGCTGCCTTCATCTTAAATACAAAGACAGCCCAGCTGTTTGAGATCTATCATATTATGTGGGATAAAAACTTGAAATTAAATGCAAAACAGCAGCTATGAAGAATACCTTTGTCTCTGAAACTGTGCCACTCTCAGAACACCAACCTTGCATTGGTACTTAACTGAGGCAGCAGATGCAGAGAGACCAGAGTAACAGGCATAAACTGGATGACTTACTGGTTACTTCACTGGTGAGAAAGGGTTTGACACTCACTGGTTATTATGGAATGATGATTCTCCAATGTTTCCCTACTGACTACATACATTTTCTGTTCTTAAAGCAGAGATAACACAGTCTTTAATAGTCACAGTTCTTTTAAGACTTTTTTGATTGTTTGAACCTGATTCTGTCACACTTAATTAGTTTTTCTTTCCTTTTTATCATGGAAAGAAGGACTTAAGCACTGCTGTTACTGAGGCACCCTAAGAGGTAGGAGTGATTCCAACAGACTCCAAGAGTCTTTTGAAATCTGCCTCCAGCTTCTGTGATCTTTAATTCCTCTTTTCTCTTGCCATTTCTAGCTTCACAGACTTATTAATTTGCACTACACTTTCAACAAGCTGGCAAAAGATGCCTTGCTGTCACAGCTTTTCTCTAAAGGAAAAACTGGGTTATATGTTTCAGATCATTCGGCTATCAAAGCTTTAAAAGGCAGAGAAGAGACAGAGCAGAAGTTCTGCTCCCATCAACTTTGAGGGAGGCAGAATATTGATACTGAACACCTTGTCGAGAAGAGCTGCTTGTGATAACTCAAAGCTCAAAAAAACTGTGTAAAAAATCTTATAGACTTCTACACTGGCACTTTCTGACACACAGTTCCCTTCATTGTCAGTTTCTAGCACTGTAAAAACATCCTTTCATGCCAAATATTTCCAAGCCAGCATGCAGCAAAAGCAGGGCTCTTCCACATGGGGGAAGGAGCCGGGAGCTGAGGGTGACCACAGCACTGGCAGTGCCCTCACCAGCCTGGGTGTCCCACGGTCTGATGGGTTGGGCAGAGCAGGTGCTGCCAACAGGGCCCACTGACAGTCCCAGACAAGGCAAGGGTTATTCAACATGTCCTTCCAGGGAGTTCAGTCTGAGCCAGCAGGAGCCAGGGGGAGAGAAAGGAGTGGAAACAACACCATGATGTAGGTCGGGAGGCAAGACACCTCCAGTGTAGGTCTGAGGCCCATCCAAGAGATGGGGACAGAGACAGCCCTGGAGACAAAGTCTGAAATACAGCTCCTGAATCACTGGGCAGAAAATGTGTGGGTGATGACTGGTCACAGCAACTAAGTATTGGTGCCCTGAGGGCTCTGACATGGGCAGAGAAGTTTCTGCCTTGAAGAGGTTGCAGTCTAAGCAAAAATGAAAGAGAGAAAAATGCATCTGGCACTAGGAGAAACAACAAGATGATCTTGCAAGCACCTTTCCAATCCTATGCTCCTTGTGGCAGACGAGGGCACTGAAGGAACATAAGCTGCAGGAAGGCTGCAGCAGCTTCTGCTTAACATCACAACTGTAAGGAAACTTTCCACACAGCACTCCCAAGAGTACAGGACACAGCAGGTAAAAGGAAAAGCAACAAGTTGGACTCGACTGGGAGTTCCCACCCCTTGTTTAAACAGCCTGAGATGGCGAGAAGTTGAAAGTAGGAGGCTTCTGGTCAAGCCTTAGAGGAGACAGAAAGCAGCTTCTGAGGGATTAAAGAAAACTGTTTCCTAGCATTCAAAGCCAGTAATTTGACTAAAAAATGAGCAGGGAAAGAAAAACATGCCTGCAAGGATATGGTGGGAAAGAGAGAAATGGCTTACAAACTTCCTAATGCCTGTTATACCCAATTAAACTACTTTAAATAGTAACAATACATGCACACATATTCTAATTAAGTTTTGTGTTTCATTTAGCTTATTTTAAAAGCCTTTTGCTTATCTTGGGGGAGGCCTCAGCTCACTAAAAAGAGAGTGTAGAGAGGGTCTAATTAAAATTAACCCTGACACCCTCATATGTTCATACACTGAAATCACAGTTTTGTCACAACTGTCTAGCTGGCAAGAAGCCAGAAGAGTCTCTGATGTGTAACATGACATATTTCCCTCACTGTTCCTGCTGGAGCTCATCCACACCAGTGTCCGAGTGACAGCAAATGCTTATGGGTGCTGCAAGCCAGTGGCTCAGCTGCTTTTAATAAGACTAATGAGATTTAGAAGCAGTGCTGCACTACACCTGCCCAAGGGGCAAGCAAGGCTGGAACTCACAAGTTTCTATTTGCAGTGTTTCCTACTGATTGATCTCTGATCACGTGCAGATCAATTGTGAAGGGAGAGTAATTTCTGTGACTGCCAGGGCCCAGCACAGCAGGCTCCTGACCCTCAGCTGGCAGTCTGACAACAAGGAACAGCAGGCCTGTATTTCTGTAACAATCTGTAGAACAAATTGAGTAAGATCATAGGATAATTCAGGTTAAAAAGGAGCTCTGGAGGTCACCTGCTCCAACCACCTGCTCATAGGGTCAGCTGTGAGGTCAGAGCAGATTGTTCAGGGCCTTACCCAATCAGGGTTTGACAATCTCCAAGGGTGGACACTGCTCTGGGCAGCCCGTTCCACTGACCATCCTCACTGGAAAAATGTTCCTCCCTATTTCCCATCTGAACCTCCCCTGCTTCTACTTATACCTGTTGCCTCTCCTTCTCCCACACACACCTCAGCGAAGATCCTCACTCTCCATAACCTCCCCACAGGTGTTGGAAAGCTGCCATTCACCACAGACCAGCCAAGGGCCCCATACTCTCCATCTTCAGTGCCCTCCACTGAACTCACCACAGTGTATGGACACCCTTCCTTGTACTGGGGGCCAAAACTGGATATAACAGTTCAGATATGGTCAATCAAGTGCTGAAGAGAAGAAGATGATCGCTTCCCTTGATCCACTGACTGATTCATTTCATGCATCCCCAGGAGCTGTTGGCACCTTTGTTGCCAGGGCTGGCTCACGCTCAGCTTGCTGCTCACCAGGACCCCCAGGGCCACCACTCAGTGCCCAGTCTGTATCATTGCAAAGACTACTCCTTCCCACAGGCAAGACTTCAATTTTTTCTTTCCTGAGTTTCGTAAGGTTCCTGTTATTCCATTCCTCCTGCCTGTCTAGGTGTCTCCAAATGACAGAGATGGGGCTGTCCAACTCTTCATTGCTATTAGCGTGGTGAAAAAATCATTTATAGTCTACTTTAGGAGACATTTCCTGTGTTACTTAAATCTAGTAACAGGCAAGCATGCTTTTTGTATTTCTTGTCATTCTTCACATAAACATTGCAAATAACCTGGAAAGAAGATTGTTTTTTGGCTGTTAGCTTGTTTGTTTGGTTTCCCTACCTCCAAACAAGACACTGTTGTATTTCCGCTCTGGAGGTATCCCAGCCATCACTGCAAACCAGTCTACACCACGTTGCAATGACAAATAGAATTCATCCTGAAAAACAGATAACAGGGAAATAGAAGCGGGAAGACAGTCTCTCTCTTTTATTTTCAAAGACAGCATCAGAGCTTAGTGAACTAAAGACAACGTTAGATAATTCCTTCCCTCCTCCTCCCCATAAGGGAAAATTTCCTCACTGATCATAGGCCAAAAATAGCTTAAATTGTGAATGCCAACAGACAGCAGATAACTGGGTGTATATGTTTGGGTGGGGGAATGTCTGAATTTGAACTTTTTCAGACCTTCAGGCCCATTACTTGCTAAATCCTGAATTAAACAGGCATGCCCCAAATCTTTCAATTAAAAAGGCAACATGAGACACACTTTGTCCTGCTACACAAAGACTGTTTAGCCTGGGAGAACCAGGAGCTTGCAGATGCAGAAAGAAAAGGTTGTGCAAAAAAATGATGATTCCCAAAAAGAGGAGGAGGACTTCAAAAGAAGAAGAGGGTCTGGAAAAGAAGGTGAAGATCTTGCCTATTGGAAACACACTGGAACTGGGGGAAGACCCTGGAGATCAGAGCCCATGGTTTGGGTTAAAGATATGTTTGTGAGAAGGACAAAGCCTGCAGCTGCAGCTGGAGTGCTGTTACAAAGGGGCTGAGAGACAGACATGGGGGCTGCAAAAACAATTCTCCCATGACAACGTTCATCTTGACCAGTAATGCCAGTAACACCTGAGAAGGGTCACAGTGAGCACCTGCAGAGCCAGGATCCAACAGCACCTTCTGCTCTGTTCCTGGAGCAGCAGCCAGCTCCCTGCTAGGAATGGAAGCTGAGATGGAACTCCATGCTGGGGGAAGGAGCAAGTGACTGTGTGAAATACTCTGGTGGGGTAAAAGCTCTCATCTCTTTGGTTCTTAGGTAAACCCCAGCATGCAGATCCATTATGAACTGTCTCACCCCTGACACCAGTGTAAGGTACAAAAGCATTGGTAACTACAAGGACTTGTCCCTAAGAAATATCTGAATTTTCATCAAAACAAATCTCTCATTTTAATGAAAAAACAAGGGTGAAGAGTCTTATGCAGGTTCAAAAATAAATTCAGTCCATGAACTGAAAAATAAATTCAGTCACATGAATTTACATGTGCTGGGTAATTATTAATCTTCCTACAGCTGTTTGGTTTGCCCCACGGCAAGTGATTTTTCTTCCGTTCCTCCCTCAAGATCCGAACACTTTCTGTGGGCTGACTTTCTCTGTTACTTACCTCAGTCTGGCTGTAATAATCAAGGATGGAAGGAAACAGTGGCAAGATGAGAGCAAATCCCAGCAAGTCGATGAAGAGTGCCAGGAAGACAATTGTAATAACACGATTATAGTTCTGTTCTTGCTTGTCATTGATGGAGCTGCTGCTGGTTCCTCTCTCTTGCAGGGCCATGTTCCCAGTGCTCTGCTTCTAAAAAAACTACATTATATCCAGTCAACAGGAAGCCTTTTGAAGGCCTTTCATAAGAATACCTTGCTGATTCATTCTTACTTTCTACAGACTTCACAAAAAAAAAGTTCTGGCTATATAAAGCTACCTGGGAACAAAGGAAGAAGGGCCTCAACTCTCTAGTCTTGGTTATTAACTCAGCACCAAGTTTGCTCCCATCAAGAACAGGCTACAAAGGCAATAAAACAACAAACTCTATTATAAGAGCACCTCAAATAGAATACAACTAAGAAACATTTGAAATTTGTCAACATGTGAGCAACACTAATATCACTTTCCTAAATGTTTTCAACTCAGCATTGCAGTAAAATAGGTATGAAAGGGCACTCTATTCCAAAATTCACAATCAAGTAAGAGTTTATTTATGCCTTCAGTGTATACTAGAAATGACCAAAATAATAACAATTAAAAAAAAAAAAGAAAAAAGCAGACTTCCTAACTATTGCAGGAATGCTGTCTTCAAGATAAACCCCAGAGAGCAAGACAAGAAACAACAGAAAAAAAATTTTAAGACTTCATTTTTTATTTCTTTCTCCAGGTGATAGCCACTGAGCCGGGGCATCAAATGATTAGGCAGCATTTTTATTTTGTCAGAAATATCAGAACTATTAACTCTCTTTGATAATATTCCAAAACTATCTTAAAGCCCTAAAGAAGGATGCACGACATATATTGTTCAGTACTTAACAAATAATGGAGTTGGTCTCAATCCTGAAAATAAACTAGTTTTCAACATACATCAAAATCAAGGAGTAATACATAAACCATGGAACTGCAAACTTCAGACTTATAAAACATGCAGGATATCTCAGTCATAAAATAATCAAATTTACAGTCCCTTCTATGGCAAAAATCCCTGAACATCTGTTACACTGAAAGAGTACAAAAGGAGACAGAATTTAATCCAAAGCAAATTAATACAAAAACATTCTTTGACTTTGATGACTCAGGACAGAAAACAGTGAGCAATTCTTAATATAAACTTTATTCCAGACCAGATGTACCACACTACATACACAAGGCACTTGTGTATAGAAAACAATACTACACTAATTGAAGGCCGTAACACTTTGTCATGCTCAGCAATAAACATTATTGTGACATTTCTTTACCTGTGAAGTCAGTTTATTAGCACTGAAGCACTATTAAAGCTCAAATGCCATGAGGTAAATAAACATGGAAGGGGGCCACGTGCAATCCAGTTACTAAACTCCTGGCATAATGCTCTTAACCAAACTGGTCTGATCACTAGCAGATTTATGTTCAAGATCCTTTTATTTAAAATGGCAAATCATCACCACTGCGAATATTCAGCATTATTTGCTTACCCAGATGATACAAGAGCACATGGAGCCAAAAGAATCATTCCTTTAAGGAAATACTCTCTGGCCCTAGGTCTGTCCAGCCAACAGCTGAGGCATGGGTTCACTGGGGCAGATTCTATCTTAATTTTCCTCACAATTTGTTGATTCATCCACTGAATTGTATGACCAACATGAACTTTATTCCATGGTTATTTACGAAGGTAACATCCTTCACACCTTTTCCTCACGAACATTTCTACCAGTGTGCAGCTCGAACCCATCCATGCTCGCACTGACCTTTCACTGTGCTCCAGTTTTGCCTGCGTGGTTGCAATTTCCCTTACGCAATATCCCAAGGTACTGCATGTTTCTGCCTTTGTGCTCCATCAGTTTTGTTGTTCAAACCTCCCCATAATTTTTTGCTAGGCAGGAAACCACACAACATTTTACAGGCCCTTGGCATCCTGACAGCAAAAACAGAACACTTCAGCTCCACCGCGACATCTGCCTTGTGCGAGGCGCGCAGGGAGAGGCAGGGCTCTCAGTTTGGGGAAGTTGTTCCTCCGCACTCGGGAGTCCCTGACGCTCGCTGGCTCTGCCCGGCTCTCGCCAGCCCTTCCCTCGGGATTCCCCGGCCGTGGCTCGTCGCTTCTGTCCCTGTCCCCCGTCCGCAGGGCCGGGGGTTGATCCTTGGCTCCCAGCAAGGGATCAAAACCAAAGCTGGCCCTGCCCTAACGCACGAACTGAGATTTGTCATCTGCCACCAGCCAGAATTTCATCCTTTTGGGGTTTTCCTACCTCACCTTCTCCCCTTTAAAATTTCCCGGGCCCGGCTTCACCTGCTCAGCCTCGGGAGGGCTCCTCTGCCTCCCTCCCACAGCCCTGCCTCAGGTCAGGGCAGGCGCTCGGCCGGGGCACAGAGACAAGCCGCAGTTCCCCAGGGCAGGGAAGGGGCGGCCCCACAGAGATGAGGCGGAGGACGCGGGGTCC
>VZRR01003976.1:2649974-2701481 GCA_013398015.1 Oreocharis arfaki | reverse complement strand
GCCCCGCTGCTCCCGCCGCCCATCCGCCCCCGCCCCGGGCACCTACCGCTGCTCCGGGCTGTGCGGGCGGCCCCCGCCTGCCAAGAGCCTCCCCGAGGATGCTGCGGGCTGCGGCTCCTCCCCGGCCCTCCGCGGCGCCCCGGCCGCCTTCCTGTTCCGGCGGGGATGGAGCCGCTCCCGGCCTGCGCCCGGCGCCGCCGAGGACGGACCCGGCCCGCCCGAGCGGCTCCGCGGAGCGCGGCGGGGCTTGAGCCCGCACCCAGGGCAGCGCCGCGTGCTCGGAAATGAACCGGCCCGCGGGGATCGCGTACCTCACACCACAGCCCTTCCTTCGCCCTTAAAGACAGTTCCTGAAACACTTGTTCCCAGAGGAGAACGATGTTTCGTTTGTTGCTGCAGCAGCAGTTAGCTGCGGCTTTGAGAAGGGCTATCTGACAAACAGAAAAAGGTAGTTGCAAAAGATGTAACTGTTCCCAAGCCAAACTTCTCCCTCAACACTAAGTTTTTTAGCCCGGAGAACATGAATAGCTGTGGTATTGTAAGCGCCATCGAGCACTGTTCCCTTATCCAGGCGTGTCTGGTGTCCAACTGCCTAATTAAAACGGGAGGATGTGGTTACAAGTGGACTTACAATTGGACTTAGGCAGATGCATCACTAAACAGGTAAGAATCTGCCAGCAACGTGTATAAAGCAAATTAATACAGGTATTGAAAAGAATTCTGGTTCCCTTGAAGGCAATGGAGTTTGGGGTGGATGTAGTTATTGGCACTTGGACATAGACCTTCCACTCAGTGACATCTCCCTCATGGATTGCCAGCTGATTAGACTTGGAGGAGCTTATGTAAGCGTAACATCAGGATTAAGATGCCAGTTAGATCAAATAGTTACCTAACTGGCTAACTCAAACAGTGAGCTGCTAATCTCATGTGTACCTTAGATTTTAATGTACTTGGTTTGGTGTGAGAAATATGGTAGATTCACTAAATAGTCTGAAACCTGAATGATTACACAACGATTGCAGCCCATTCAGAGGCAAATGCCTGTTTTGAGGTGCTCTAAGTATGAATAATCCTTTAATGTCTGAAAGATGTATATAGATGTATTCTTCTGGCTGCTAATCACTGTATATAACTGATCAGGCACCATCTGAATTCAGATACTTTCAAAAAACCCCAATGAAACACAAAAAAACCCAGCTCTTCCTGTTGTTACACCTACTGGCCTAAAGCTTTTGCAGTTCACTGAGCTCAGTTGTGTTACTGCAGCCAACCATGTCATACAATCCTGCATGTAAACACATTACACTGTTTCTAGAACTAGATACGTCATTACCCACTCCTTCCCAGTCCAAAACCTTGCACATCTGACAGACAGTAACTTATATTTGGTTTCTAGACTACATTTATTAACACTGGCCTTTTTCTCATATCGGTCCTAGTTTTTTACTGAAGTAACACCTCATTTACTCTGGCTTTTGCTTCCCTGCTCTATTGCTAAAAAGCAATGTTAGCCTTAATATCAATATTTTAAATGATTTAATGCCATACAGTGTCTTCATCATTTTTTAGACTCAGCCAGTGTTCAGACTGCATGGAAGATTTTAGTTTTCCACTCCAGACCTAATTGAATGAAGAAGAAAAAAAACAACCTCAACCATCCCCCAAACCAAACCTTTACAAATAACCAGTCATTTTAGCTAAGCAAGATGGCATAGCCAAAATAGTTAGGAGTGAAATTGTACCTGTTTAGCTTAGGAGACAAACCTGGAAGACCATAAGGAGCACATTCATAGCACGCTTTTGATCCCCTGAATAAGTTACACCTCACAGTCCCAGACTGATGATAAACCTGCCAAATGTTCTATATCAGAGCTTCTGTTTGACTTTCCCAAATGCCTAGAAGGCCCATGAAGAGGAAAGAAGTCCCACCAGCTCCCATGGCTGGCACCAGCCTCTGCCCAGCAGAGCAGACAAAGTGCCCCCGCTGAGCTTGGGAGCAGCCCCAGTGCCCGCACCCAGCAGAAGGCTGATGGCCGGAGGGGAAGCCTTACGCAGAGCAGGGACACACCATGGTAGATGGTAACTTCTGCAAGGCAGGACTGAGAATATCAAACTGCTTACCAGCTTCCAACTGACAACCAAAAGACCAAACTACTGAGGAAGCTTTTCAAGCTGTCATGAAAAAGGTAATTTATGCAGTTTCTAGCTGAACAGTTTTGTTCTCACCCTATTCTTTATAATATTCATATTCAGGGTAGGTACTCTCTGGGACAGCTGATGTTGACAGATAAGCTACCTGAAACTAAAGGCAAAATGGTAATTTTCCTTTTTTGTGTGTAATGACTTGATTCTAGTTACAGAATAGTTTCTTTTTTTAGATAATTAAATACAGATTTACAATTGATAACTGATGTGTCAAAAGGCCTGTTATGACAAGTCCTGGGTTAAAAGAAACAGAGGGACAAGACAGTAACTGGTAAATGTGATGGTGTTCAAGAAGCTCTATGAGGAAGGGTCTGCCAGCACTCAAGCATGTCCAAGCCCTTTGTAGTCCAAATCACCAGACCTTCCTATCACATCAGAGCAGCAACACTGCCCAGCTACTGTGGTATTGAGCAACTGCTAAACTGTCAAACCAGATTATTAAACTAAGGCAGGACTACGTACTCTTGCTTTCCTACTGATGTAAAATACTGTGTGTTAAGCATCACAGTTAGTCCCAGGTTTGTAATATTAAATCCGACTTTAAACATTGACAACACAATTTGTAAAAGTGCATCCAGTGATTTTTATTCAACAAGATTTCAAACAGAACTACTTTCAGTCTGGCATTCCAAAACAGTTGTGTAAGTTTTATCAGCTGAGGTTTCCTCATCCTTCATCTTTGTTCATCAACATCACAAGATGTTCCTGTTCATTCTCTCGTTCCAGAAAATGTCCTGTCCCAGAAACATTATCATTGTCTCTCTACCCTATTTCTTTCTTACCTCCCTTACTGAGGAATAAAAAGCAGCTGCAAGTTGTATCAAAGATCACGATCAAAGTGCCTCTGTCAGCCTCTCTGTGACTCTAATATCCTGCTGGATAAAACCTCTGAAGCTACTGCTGAAGTCAGATAAATAAATAATAATACTTATTAACAGTTTATTTATGCTATATAGACTGCAACTAAAACTCCAAACTGAAAGTACTAATTTATAGCATGAAATAGGAAGTCAGCTCCTTCCTCATTACTTCACTCTCAAGTTCTTGACTTAAAAAGATCTTGCTTAAAATAAAAAAATTCATACTATGCCAAATGGAAATAAAACAGGACAGGTACTAATCTTCTGAGGTTCCTTTGAGGTTTCAGAAGATAACCTTTCCAAAATCAGCAAAGCTAACTGAAAATGAATTTATTTTTTGAAAGTGTGAATGGATTTCAAACAGAGGAATCTTACTAATTTTTGCATGACACAAGTTCATGTACTTAGCATCCAGCCTATTTTAACACTTAATATAAGTGCTTTTGCAAACAAAAAAATGCTGATGATAATCACGTACTACTTGCATTACTAGTTACGCTGACAGTTAATAAAAGCCTTTTTCTTTCAATAAAGTGCTTTTCTCTTTTAAGAAGCAAGACTTACCTAACAAAGACAGTTTTGTCATTAGAGACTAAACGTAAAGGCTGTGTGTCAACTCATCCCCTCCTAGCTTTAGTCCTGCTTCCATTATAAGTTTTATTTGAAAAAAAACCTCAAACCAACCAACAACAAAAAAACCCAACTAAAAAAGCCCACATTCTAAAAAAAACCCCAAAAAGCAAACACCAAACCAAAAACCCCAGAAAACAGAACAAAGAAATCATTCTAAGCCAGTCCAAAACAATCAAGCCTAACTGTTAAATCAGATTTACTGACAGTGTGTAAGTTCTTCTTCATGAACAGGAAGTAGAGCATTATGATGCTCAGTTACCTATTGGCCAAAACACAGATCAGATCTAGGAACAGCATTTGAAAATGGAGGGAGCTTTGAGGGTTTGTTTTTGTAAAGAACCATGGCCATTAGCTCATTCTTAATACAGGTCTTATTTTATAGTTTGTCTTTCAGATTGAAATCAAAATGTTAATGTAAAAGGGAATTTTGTTTTCCTAACAGTTTTCCATGGAAACACTACAATTTTGTTCAGTACATAACAATTATCACTGAATTTATCAAATAGGTTGTGAACACCCGAACAGAGAACCTAGTTGAGATTAGCACCCATCAGTAACTGTGATACTCTTTGTTTCATTGCAATGTTTCTTCACAAATACAAGTACAAAAAGAAAGCATTAGAAGTATTTATTGGCTCTGTTAGAAGAGCTGATAATTTTCAAAGTCATGCTGGGCAGTTATCAGTGATTAGACATACATGATAAATTAAGTGGAAGAAAATTAAGGATATCACTGTTCCCTTAAGTCAGACAGTTTTGAATATACTGAGGAATTCTAATTAATCACCTTAGATTATTAAGAACTTCAGAGCTGTGCTCAATTCAAAACTTACTGTAGAGATGAATGGATGTACAGCTTTTACAAAGGACTTCTACTTAAAAGTTGATTCCATTACTCAGTACACAATTTGGCATGTCCTGATGCTACAGACTAATTAAAATGTTACTGTTCAAATTATACTACCATTATGAGAGCTGCCTGCAATTATTCAATGTTAAAAAAAGATCACAGAATGTCCTACCAGGACCATCCCCAAGAGTCACACCATGTGCCCGAGAGTTTCTCGAACTCTGTCAGACTTGGTGCTGTAACCACTTCCCTGGGGAGATATTTCAGAGGAAACCTTTTCCTAATATCCAACCTAAACTACCCCTGACACAACTTCAGGCTATTCCCTTGAATCCTGTCACTATCACCACAGATCAGTGTCTGCCCCCCCATCTTCTCTCATGAAGTTGTAACTGCAATGAGGTCTCCCCTCAGTCTCCTCTTCTCCAGACTGAACAGACCAGGTGCCCTCAACCACTCCTCACACAGCTTCCCCTCAAGGCCCTTCATCATCTTGGTTGCCCTTCTTTGGACACTCTCTTGCAGCTTTACATCCTGCACTTGAGGTGAGGCCGCCCCAGCGCAGAGCAGAGTGGGACAGTCCCCTCCCTTGCCTGGCTGGCAATGCTGTGCCTGATGCCCCCAAGACAGGGATGTCCCGTCTGGCTGCCAGAGCTCATGTTCAACTTTCTGTCAACCAGGACCCCAGGTCCCTTTCCACAGCGCTGCTCTCCAGCCTCTCATTCCCCAGTCTGTCCACACATCCAGGGTTGCCCCATCCTAGGGGCAGAATCCAGCATTTGCCCTTGCTGAACTTCACAGCGTTGGTGAATTTGTCTGCAGGGCCTTTCTGCCTCTGAGGGAGGCAGCAGCTCCTCCCATTCAGTGTCTTCAGAAAATCTACTTAGTGCAGCTTCGAGTCCCATGTCCAAGTTGTTGATGCAGGTGTTGAAGAGAACTTGCCCTGAAATGAAACCTCACTAGTGACTTGTCACCAGACTGATGTAACCAAAGGTTTCTGCTGTAAAATTTGTGTGCGTGTGTAGGTCAAGTCAGGTGTGTGTGATCAGGTTTTAGACGTAGAATTCTGATTATTCATCCAAATGTTCTCATTAAAATGAAACAGAAGCATGCCACATACAAAAGTGTTATTTTTATTTTCCTTATGAAAAGTTGTGGATTTTCCTAATAAGCAGGTTCATTTTTTCAAACAGATCTGATGATGTCTCCTCAAAAGGAATGCATCCAAAAAATGCAATTAAAATCTGTTCAAAGGCCATAAGATTAGGGTATTTTAAATGGCAGTAGGTTTCCTGCTGCAGATAGTCCCAATTAACTCTTCCATTTTTTCCTTTTCATTGCTTTCCATTCACCTTCCTGTGTAGCAAGGCTACCAAGAAGCTCTTTCACTTTTCTTTTTCTGGCTGAATCTCTGTAAAACAATCAACATAGAAAATATTTCAGAAAGACTATATTAGGGAAAATAAATAACTTAGAGAATAATTATTAATTCATAAAAAGCCCCACAACTCTTAAATTTCATGAACACACTGTTTAAATAAAAACATTTTGCATCCTCTTAAACTAGAGAAATGAAACCACAAAGTTGAAAACACTTTAAATGATCTCTCTTTTCCTCAAAATTGTCCCATTTAATTTAATTTTAGTGTGGTTGATCATTAATGGCAGTCTTAGCACACAGCAAAGAAATGAACACACAGCAAAACAGCCCCCAAAGTGATGCTGAAACAAAGGCTACGTTACCTCTCCATGATTTCTGACAGTTGCATTCTAGCCAGAAATTGGTTATCTTTCCGAATCTCACGAATGGCTCCTTTGAGTTCACGTTTATGCCTCTGGATCAACTGCTTTCTTTCTTGCTCCTTCTTGCTGCCTGCCTGCTTTCTTCCAAACTCTAAGCTGAAATGAGAATGTATGTGTGAGCACAGAACACCTTAAACCCACTTTTTTTTTTGTATTTATAAGGAGAGTTTTTGTATAAAAATTAACTCAGTATTTTAATTCCTGCCTATACTTAAATTGCAAAATAAGGAGCTGCCCAATGAACATACTGGAAAAAGACTCACCAGACCTTCTAACTTCACCACATCATCAGCAGCCAATGACCACACTTCAATTCCCCATATGCAGTCTGCACTTTGAACAGACTGAAAAGGCTAGAGTAGAAGAATGGAAGATGTCTGGAGAAAGATGGAATCTCCCAATACATCTCAAATTTTTGCAGACCTTCTCAGTAGATGCATTTTACTGAAAAAGTCTGATCAGTTACTCGGGGATAAATGTGAGCAAAGCTGTCCTCTTCAATTACTAGAATAAATAAAGCAGACACTTTGTGCCTCTGTAGATAATCAATATGGTTAAATAAGTCAGCAGCCAACATAAAGCAGATTTCCTGAATCAGAACACTGTTCTATTACCTGCAAAACTAAATTAGTGTTTTTCCCATCCATCTTTTTACCTTCATATATTTCATGTACATATGAACTACTCACTTTTGTTCTTCTGACTTGAGTGCCTGACAGCATTCAGTAAAGCACCTGACAGGATAATAACCATCTAATCATCTTGAAATTTGTGAATTTACAATTCATTATATGGGCAAGAGTTGACCTGCAGTGCTATTTTTCCTACAGGATAATATTTGCTCTTAAAATTCCTCTTTCCTTTTCTTCTTTCCCTCTCTACCACCCAACTAGCTGGCCCCTCGTGAATTATGGACAAAATCTAGCAGAATAACAGTTCTGTTTTGCATCATGCTTTCCAAATCCATTATAGCTTGCTAAAAATCTTAAGGTTTAAATGCACCTTTCCTTTGCATCCAGTGTTCTTTACTTACACTTTCACAATTTTTGGAGTATACTGCTTCAATGGCACTGGCTTCTTTTTCTCACATATCAGTGGGGTATAATGTTTTACTTTGTTCTCCAGCTCTTTCAGAGCACTGTGATACCATTCCTGAAAATGCAAAACAAATTACAATTGTAAAAGCATATCAAAACCACCATAAATCACAAGCTATTATAAACTGAATCAACAGTAATGTTCTCCCCATTTATTTCTTTCCTGGGTTAAGTCACAGCTACTCATTTGGACACTGCTAACACTGACATGCTGTAATCCAGATTGGATAATTTTTAAAAGCTTTTGAAAGTCTATTAAAATGGTATCATGGACAATAAGGAAGGTCTGCTGGTAGTTTCACCTAACAGAGGAAGAAGCCAGTTTATCTCAGACTCTTCCTTTCATGGTAATTTTAAGAATAATTGGGGTTTCTCTATTTTGATGGGAAAAAACACAGGCCATTTAGCATCATCTACATAATAAAACTCTGTTCTCAAAGGACATTTTATGATGCTTCTTGGAGGAGAAGACAATTTTGCAACATTCAGAAGAGACAGATTAAAAATTTTAATCTCATTGTTAGAAAATAAGCAATTGTCCTAGGTAAGGTACTGAGCAGGCATATTTATGTTCATTTTATCTGTACAGTTATAAGCTTTACCTCTCCAGTTTGGTACATGTTTTTGTTTTACCAAGGTCTTACAGATTCACTTCAAAAGTACAAGAGCAACCGGACGCCCATATTACTCTTCTTATAAATTATGTCATGGAATGCTACATTATTACAAGCCAAGTGCTGTTCTCTTAATTTAAGGCAAGAGACAATACACAATGGAAAAATACCTTTTCCAAACATTCTCTGTTCTTTGCTTTTTCCACAGAAACATCAAAATGCCTGACCCTTGAAAAAATCTCACTAATGCTTACACTTATTGTTTTTTTGTTTACGCACAGAATTTATTAATAAAACAAATGTATTGATTATTTAAATCCCGAGGAATACATACCTGCATTTTTTCAGGGTATTCATTAACTGGCACATGTTGTGTAAGGAGTATTCTGACAGGATGCATTATTTCATGGAATGATGGCAAAGACTCATAGAGAGCTGCACATTTTTTAATAAGGTCAAAACACAGGGCTAGACATGATAACCTGTTAATGCACAAAAAATTTTAAAAATTCACTTGCAAAAACTGAAGTGTATTTTCAAATGAAATGAACTGAATTAATTAAGTTTGGTCTGTTAGCAGAATCCACTGAGACTGCTTGGCAGAACCAGTTACAATTAGAAACAGTTGTTAACTCAGACTAAAAATTTCACTCTTCTAAGCAAATACCAAAAGAATTCCATCAGCAACAAATCTTTATGTCAGTGCACTGAACACAAGCCAATATTGTGTCTTTGTCACTTATGAGGAATAGGAAGTTTTTATACTGGTTCTGAAAGTGTTCTGCTACTAGTTCTGAAGTTCCAAAGTTTTGTTGAAAAAGAACTAGTCATTTTGGCTCTTAGACCTTAACAAAAGGCTTACTTATGCCAGAAATAAAGTTATACCATAACATATGTGGCAAGATGAAAAATCAGGCTGAACATGGTTAGTGAACACGTTTAATTATGGTCTTCCCTAATTTCATTGTTCTATTTATGCTACACTTTCTAATGTAGTGTTTGTATATACATACAGTTATTTGAGTCTAAGGAGCTTGACAGTTTAAAGTAGTGAGCCCCTCCTCTGTCCCTACAGCATCCTCATCAGTTCAGAGCTGTATCAAAAAGGAATGGAAGGTATGAGCACTCCAACAAGCGCTCTGCATTATGTTCTGGCAAAAGATTAGCACATGTTCTATGCTACAGAGCAGCCTCATAAAAACACAGCAGAACTATCCACTACTCTTGTTTTTACTTCTAAAGAGCACTGTCACTGAGATGACACAACAGATGATTTAGTATTTTTTCTGTTCATACTTCTTACATACCTGATATGATTTATCTCTGTTTTGCTGGTTTCCTTTAATCTAGTCACAATACTCAATGGCATATTTTGCTTCTCCCAACTTTTCAGATCCTCCTTATCACACACAAAAAGCAATTCCAGATTTTTCCCCACTGGTGTAAATGGATGCACTACAGTATAGCCTAAAAAAACCAAGAACAACAGTCATTAAACAGGATCAATTCTACGCATTCTTTCTGACGAAAAACTAACTCATTTTACATTTTTTACCTTAAAAAATACTTCTTTTAATAATACAGTATTAAATTTTTCTAAAACAATAGAAAACACTGGAGCATGGGGACATAGGTCAGTGCTCTTGTCACACTGCCCAAGTCACAGAAGCCAAAGGCAGGGACTGGGAAAACCAAGTACTTCCCACTGCAGAAGGTCAGGCTTGAGACTAAGGAACCTAAATGTGCTCAAATCCATGGGACCTTAGGGATCTGAGGGTCCTGAGGGAATTGGCAGGATAAAGCTCCTAAACCACTTTCATATTTGAAAAGTTGTAGCAGACTGCTGAAGTTCCCAGTGACTGGAAAAAGAGAAAAACAATTCCCATTTTTAAAAAGGGAAAGAGGAGAGATCCAGGGAACTACAGGCTGATCAGCCTCACCTCTGTGCCCAGCAAGATCATGGAGCAGATCATTCTGGAAACCATGACAAAACACATGCAAAACACGGAGACGCTCGGTGACAGTCAACATGGCTTCATTAAGGGCACATTGTGCCTGACAGGTTTGGTGGCCTTCTATGGCAGGATTACAGTGTTGGTGGATAAGGAAAGAGCAACTGATGTCTCCTACTTGGAATTGTACAAAGCATTTGACACTGTCCTGCACAACATCCTGGTCTCTAAACCAGGCATGGATTTGACAGGTGCCTGACTCAGTAGATAAGCAATTATCTGGATGGTCATACTCAGAATTGTGGCCAGTGGTCCAATGCTTGGATGAAGATCAGTTATGAGTAGGATCTGTCAGGGGGTTTGTTCTGGGACCAGTGTTATTGAACGTCTTGGCAGTGGGAGTGCCAGACACGGGTGCACCCTCTGCACCTGCAAGCTTGCAGATGACACTAAGGTGAGTGGTGAGGTTGGTACTTTAGAGGAACAGGGTGCCATCCAGAGGGACCTTGACCAGCTTCAGAGGTGGGACCATGTGAAACTCATGAAGTTCACTAAGACAAACTGTGAGATCCTGCATCTGAGTTGGGGCAATCCCACACATGGATACAGACTGGGCAATATGAGTGGCTTGAGAGCAGCTTTGCAGAGGACTCGGGGTATTGCTGGATGAAAAACTGAATTCTGAGCTGAGCCAATGTGCCCTTGCAGCCCAGAACACCAATGCATCCTGGGCTGCGATAAAAGCAGTGTGGGCAGCAGGTCAAGGGAGGGGGTTCTTCTCCTCTACTTCACTATCACAAGATCCCACTTGAAGGAATGTGTTCAGCTCTGGGGCCCCCAGCAGAAGAACACAGATCTGGCTCAAGAGCATCCAAAGGAGGGCCATGAAGATGACCAGAGAGCTGGAGCACTTCCCATATAAGGACAGGCTGAGGGAGCTGGGGTTGTTCAGCCTAGAGAAGAGAAAGCCCTGGGAAGACTTTATAGCAGCCTTACAGTATTTAAATGGGGCCTACAGGAAAGACGGGGAGGAACTCTTTATGAGGAAGTGTAGTGATAAGATGAGGGGTAACAGTTTTAAACTGTCAGAGGGTAGATTTAGAGTAGACAAAAAGAAGAAACTCTTCACTAGGAGAATGGTGAGACATTGAACAGGCTACCCAGAGCAGCTGAGGATGTCTCAGCCCCGGAAGTATTCAAGACCAGGTTGGATGGGGTCTTTGAGGTCCCTTCCAACTCAAACCATCCTGTGATTCTTTGATTCATTCTACGCATGGGGAAAGTCAGGACGTGTTAGGTACGTGTTGTCCCTGTGGGAAACAGGATGCACAGTTAAACTGCAGGTTTGCTCCAGGATGGAGCACTGGATATGCTTAAGAGGACAGGGCAGGCACAGGACTTTCCCGTGGAGTCACAAGTAGATGGCTTTGACCAGAAGGTGGTCATGAAGCACAGGGAGCTGGAGCAGGGAGAGCCCACAGCTGCAGCCATGGAGCCTCTCCTGTGAGCGCACAGCAAGGGCCCTCAGGCACACTGCAAAGTCTTCTCCCACTCCAGTTAAGGGGTTTTAAAACAGGAAGAGCATGGAAGGCCAAATACACACTGCAGCAGCGCATATGGAAAACACTTAAGAATCCCTATGCTTCTGATCACAAGCTGATCTGTGAAACTACTTATACAGCAACATGAAAGAAGCATCTGAGGAATTTCATGGCTAAGGGACAAAATAATTTGCATTCTCTGTGTTGGACATTAGGGGTTTTTTTCCCTCTCTTTGTTTTCCTTATGTCCTGCAAGTTCGCAGTAGAATTTATTTCAAAACTTTTTCAAACTCTAAGTTTAGATTATTTACATGCTCTAGAGCCTTTCAGTGGCTCTTCACAGACTGGCCAGAAGACAGTATATTTAAATAACAGTTTTTAAAGTTTGAGACCCAAAGCTGTAAGAGATTATGACACACAAAGACTTATGCAAGATCAGGAACTAAGATACATAAGTTTTATTATCTGATACTTGTGAGAGGATAGCAGATCTCATTAACAATTCCATTAGCTAAAGCTATCAACCATGAAAACTCCTTCCCACTCTCTCCACCTACAGCTTTTCTTTTTTAAGGTCATAGTTTTTACTCTAAATCAAACTGTATTTCAGTCTTTTATGAAGCTGTATTCCATACATCTTTTTCATGTGAGAAATTTATGGATCAAGATCATAAAATTAAAACATTAAGAGTTTATTTGCTGGCTGTACTTAATGTTAAAATTGAAACCCAATAATGTTTTGGTGTGATGGTGCATCAACATTCCAGAGAGCTGCATGTCTGCCCATTTTAAAAGATTCTGTGTTGATAGTTTAACCATCACAATTACCAGCCATACTTCCACCATGAATATTTAAAAACACAACTGGATATCTTGGGAACTTCAAAACATCAGCATTGACTGGAAAGTTCTCAAAGAGAACACTGTGCCTCTAATGTGTCTTTTATTGAGCTTTTCTCCACTGCTAACAGAAACCAACACCATGCAAATTTAACTAGTGCAAAATCATTAGGAGAAATACAAAGAAATATTTTTTAAAAGGTAACAATTGATCATTAATTAGCAACAAATATTTTTAAAGTTTCTTATCTAACTTTGCAGACTCCTGTATTTCAACTGTACCAAAACCCTTGGTAGATCAAATATTCCAAGAGAGTACACAAAGGAGAAAATACTTTAAGTACTATGTAACCCACCCACTCCATAACCTCTTCCCACCTCCTTCTAAGAGTTCAGCTGTTGGTGTTCTGAGAAGCCAGGGCTTAGCCCTGATGCAGCCCAGCTGTGTAACCTTGGCTCACACTTCAGAGGAAACTGCTAAGCTGTGAGAAGCAGCTGGGGAAAGGTCTGTAGAGTACAGTGAAACTGCAGTGATAGGCTTGTTGCGAAAAGGGATCAGGGGTAGCTCAAAAATTCAAAAGAAAAAAAATCCACCAGCATGGAAAGGCAAAAATGTCCTCAAAAAAAGGAAGGGAGCTGCCTACTGAAGATGTACTGGAATACTGACAGAAGCTAAACCTTCCTCACCAGACTGATGACTATCTAGAGAACCGACTCTTAAGGGTCTTATCAAGAGTGATGAGTACACTAATACACAGTCTGCAGTTCATTAAATCCCAGATATCTTGCGAGTTTATCAAACAATTGAATTTTTCATTTGGTAATATCCTGCCTGCAGAGTCTCCTCCTGAATGCTGTGCCCAGACAGAGATATTAACACATGAGTTAGTTACTGTGCTCTGACAAAACTCCTCAAAAGCAAATTACTGTCACTGAACTGGTCAACAAAAAAAGCCCCAGAACTAGAATAACTTTAAAAACAAAAACTAATGAAAGAAAAAAAATTGAAGAGAGACTGGCAAATTAAAAAAAATTGCTAACATGTGGATTACGCTGAAAAGACAACTTTTTTATCCCTGTTGTCTGTGCAAATTGTTAAGTTTACACACTTATGTTACTAATCCTGCTTGTGGGGATAGCTGCCCTCTATCACACTACTACAAATCCACGTCAAATAAATAAAAAGGAAAAATACCAACTTTGTGATATACATCTCTCATTTAGCTCGGTGACACAGCTATTAGCTGAAGATGAAGGGTATCTGCAGCACGAGCTGCTGCCTCATGGTGAAGTTACAGGGTACTCACCAGGAATCCATCACAAATTCTGAATTTTAGAACACAGTCCAATCACACAGTCTGTTTAGAATGACAATATCGCAAAAATACTACACTGTGGCCAACATGACTTCATTTCCTTTAATAACTTCAGTCCTTTCCTTCCTGCCAACAACACTAGAGGATCTAGCTCGTAACAAGATGCCCAAGAATCAAGGTAGTGTTTGGCTAAACTAGCAGATGATTTTGGCCTTTTGTTCAAAAACAATGAAGTCAGTGTGAAATATTTGTATTTAAAAAATTTAAAAGATAAAGCCCAATACTAAAACTGACTAAATTAAATACTCATTTACTCTAAACAAACTCACCCTGGGCCCGGCTTTTGGGTAGAGAGACGTGAAGTACTCCAAGAAGGAAATTGATGAGTTCTGGTACAAATCTTCTGGAGAGAGATACATATTCCAGGAACAAACAGCATATAAATAACCCTTTAATAACATCTTGCAATGTTGTAATGCGACACTAAAAGAAATAAAAAGAACAAAATATTCCTAATTAAAAGTCTATACATCACAAATAGAGAATCTCCCAGAAAGATGAATTATTAACTACAATGTAAGCATTTGAAGTCTATAAAATCACACCCTTTGATCACTGATGAGAACCACACTGGCTTTTCCTGGTCCTCACTCAAGTACCTCCAGAACTGAGTAACAGGTTTATCAGAACTCATTTAGCCACTAGAAGGTGCTAAACCACAAACAATAAATTCTTCAGAAATGAACCAGTGAAATAAAAGGCTCAGAGCAACTTGGCAGCAATAGAACAATTAGCTCAAGACTTTTGAAACATACAAACAGGATATTAGGATAGAAAAATAAGGACATATTTCAACTCAATGCATTAGGTACATTTTCAAGGAAAACAAATACTGCCAAGTTTTAACTAAAAAACCTCTCAAGTATGAAGAAAGGCAATATATGGAAAAGAAACCACTACTGAGTGACTTCAGATTGTATTCAGTCTGTTCTATTAGTCCCATGTAATTTACCAGAGAAGGAATTCTTGTGTGACAGTTCGAAAAATTGAGGAGATATGGTTTTGTGGATTGGACTATACCCTGCAAGGGTGTTACCATCTTCACCCTTTCTTCCAATTACTATCTGTGGCTATACCAAACACAAAGCTGCCTTTTCAAGTACCTTCCCACCATATACATATATGTTAACATACATATTTGGAGTCCTAGGAAGAAATAAGAAAGTGAAGTTATATACTGAGGTACAACATCACAGACATACCTTAGTAAGTAGCTGACTCATGTACATAAAAGCAGGTGTTACAACTGGGTGCCAGAAGTCAGAAGTTGGAAACAGCAGAGATATAATTTTCAAATAAATAAGCTGCATATAAAAGAGAATAGGGCAAAATACAGTTAAGACATTATTCCCAGAATCTTGACTTTATACATATGTAATTTTTGAATGAGTAACTGCCACACAGTAGTCAAAAATACTACAATATACATGATTTTGAGAAATCTGATATGATACATGACCTATTTATTGAAATAACTGTTTAAGTTAGATGAGAAAAGGGAATATCCATTATGGGATATCCGTTATAGGTAACACTGTATTAATAGAGCGAGGCAACTGAAAGAATAACAAAGAATGAACTGTACATCTCAACCCACCCCATTTACTCCATGAGTACATCTCACCCACTTCAGCTCACCACAATCACATACTCTCACACCACAAACACAGGAGCAAGTGGCTACACAGGACCTGTGAGATCTTTCAAGCAGTCCTCAACACAGACAATGAAGAGGCCAGAATGCTCAGGCATTGGCACACACCAACAAACAGCTGCAGCCAAAAGAACTAAGCAGTCATTAGGTACCCTTTTACTGAAGGGGACTTGAGGGAGCTACAAGTGACCTGTCAAGACCATATGGAAGTAAAACATCAGTTGCAAGGTAATTACGAAAATTACTTAAGTGGATATTTACAGAGTAAAGCAGATGGAAGAAAAGCTTTATTGCTTCAGCACTGTTCCTCTCTACAAAGCTTCTATCGTGAACAAACACTCTCCTGAAGCGTTTTGGTTACTAAATACTCCAAATTTCAGGCTAAGGTAACAGTAGGCCTATGAAAGGCCAACCAAGACAACTGATCTATGGAATATTCATTCAAACAAGTGCTTTGAGAATACAAAATGATATAATTCCACCCTAAAAGATAATGATGGCCTGCAGCCTGGAAAAGTCCAGTGAAGGTCATGAGAGCCGGAAGTACGACTGGTGTCATAAGGGTGACAGTGACAAATTAAAAATAGAAGTTAAAAGCTCTCCACAAAGATTTTCTGCAAAATCCAAAACAACCTGAATAAAGACTCTTCAAAAGAACTCAATATATCTTCCAAGCTGTAAGAACCAAGCCTTCCGAACAAATCCTTCAGTCTATTTTCTTTCAATAGTGTAATTATTCCATGAGGCAGCAGCAATTCATCAAGATGACAGAAAACAAGTAACTCCCTCTGAATTAGATTTATTGTTTGTCTTTGAAACTTCACTACAATTAAAAAATACTCATTTTCCATATGTTCCATTCTTGAATTCCCTAACAGACATCTACCTAGACACTGTAAGAGCAATCTGTTCACATTTAGCATGGCCATTTAGCATGGCCATTACTAATACAAGAAGGAAAGATAAATTTTTTCCAAGTCATTGATTTGGCCATTATCATGTATAAAGTCCTAAGGAATGTTGTATTTTGATATACATAATAATATTTTCTTGGTTGTTTTTTTTTGTTTTGTTTTTTTAACCTAAGAGATATTGCAGAGATACTGCACTTCTATGGAGCATTTTTTATTTAAAAACATTTCTACTTAACACAATTAAAGAAATAACAACATAACTGATAACATCACTTCTTCCTAAAACAACCTCTTTAAATTTCACCAAGAAAAAAAACCAATGTTCTGCTATGAAAACTGGAGGGGCAATTTTAATATCCTTTCCCCTTATTAATCCACAGTCACACTTCTATTCTGAAGAATGTGTGTGTATTGTTTGTTTCTTAGGAGTGGGGCTTTTTTGATGTTGTGGAAGTTTTTGTTACAACTTACCTACAGAAAGGCAATTTAAAATACTGAAAAACCAAGAAAGTCATAGATGCTAATAATTCACTACATGATGTCATCTTGCACTTACTACCATTCTGTACTAATGCAAAGAGATTATCCCAGCAGTCTGCATTTGTTACCGTGTCTAAACCTGGAAATGCTGCTCGGCCTTTGACTTCAATTACTTCTTCCAGATCATGTGCAGCGTCTCGAAGGATAAACTTGATACTGTCACTGGCTGCCTCAGGAAACATCTGGCAAAGATTGTACAACGGCCTATTAACAAAAAATTTAAGCCATAGTCAAGTTACACCACCGATGCTAATAATAAATTGATTGAATAAATTCTTCATAGGAAGATTTCTTGTGTTCCATCTACATTGTAACAATAACAAGCTGCCTGCAAAAAATGTTTCTTTTTTAGAATATAGATTATTATTGTAATACTTCAGTTTACAGAAACATGTATTTCTCATTAGGCCTTGTGAGAATCCTTGAGTTGTAGGTTTCTAAATCTCAAATAAAAAATAATTTAAAACTTTAAAATACACTCCTAAATAATTTTCTATGGTTATGACGTATCCTTCTGAATCTCCCAACTTTAGATATTACTGCTCTGAAGTATGCTGGCTTATACTAGACAGCTCACTATTCTAAACACTCTTAGGCAATATTAAACAACATGCAAGGCAGCAACGTGGTTAGCAAAATTATTACTGCAAACAAGAAAAAAAAACCAAACACAAGCTAGAGCAGCTCCTGGCCTATGGTTAGTGCCTACAGGCATATGCAGTCTGGAGCCTGCATCCGTTTGGTCTTCCAGCATTTTCGGTGACGTATGTCTGTAGTGATATTAATAAATTCCAGTTCTAAAGGACAACCAAAACATATTTACCCTTTGGTACAAACCATGTGTGACAGTATCAGTGGGTCAAAGCTCTTCCTGATGAATGCAACAGAGCAAAGAACGCTAATGCTGCATATAACAGATTTTTAAAAACTCAACTGACTTTAGCATGAATAAAAAACAGATGCTGAAAACTACATAGAAATAACTCCTTAAAAGAAAGCTGTCTATCCTGCAACGTCAAGATAGGAATCACAGACTAATTTTGTTTGGAAGGGACCTCTGGAGATCACCTGATGCAACCCCCCACTCTAAGCATGGCTAACTTCAAAGCTGGATCAGGTTGGTCATAGTTTTGTTGAGTTTTGTGTATCTTCACAGCTTCTCTGGGAAGCTCATTTTAATGTTCAGTACCTTTTCAGAGAAGATTTTTTTCTTTAAATCTAATTACAATTTCCCTTGCTGCAGCCCTTGCCCACTGACTCTTGTCCTTTGCTGTATACCTCTGAGACAAACTTGGCTCTCTTCTCACAGCGTAACTGCCTGTCAGGTATTTGAAGACAACAATGCCAAACCAACAACTTCCTGAAGTTTAGTTGGAACTTCCATATGAGCTTACTGTAACACTTTTAATACCATTTTCATCTAGCTCCCCGAGTGAATTCAAAGAACTAAAACCCATGGAAAAAACAGAGATTGCAAGAGAAACTGCACAGTGTCATTGTAAAGTTTAAAATCCTTTATCAGCAGGCTAAATAACCTCCGATACAGAAGTTTCATGCATATATGGTATTACTTACCCACTACCCACAAAAAGCATTTTGCAGATCAAAACATACATTCTGAGGTTTTGAAAATCTCTTGGTACAATTAATAGACCAAGTAACACATGAAACAAGGTTAAAACATTATAAAGCCTGAGAGTTACCAGCTGCCAACAAGTTCTACAGAATATTTGAAACAAACAACAAGCTAAATGCTTTATTCTAGGTAGCTTTTCTCTTCAAATCCTGAAGGAGCAAAAGTCCATAGGATTTAATACTTACAGGACCAGTTTGTCAATTGTTCTGAGTTCTGGTAAATCCAGAGCTGCTAACTCTCCAATATATTCCAAAAGAAAGCCAAACAATTTCTGCAAGAAGCATAATATGTCAAAATTACTACGTTTTTCTTCATTGTACATATTCTTAAACAGTGATACAGACTTAGAAAAAGAAGATTAGCATGTTAATTCTACTATTATTCACAACATAGATGCATGTATATTTTATTCTGCTCCCTGAATATTTACTAAAACGTACTCTGGAATTAAAAGTTACTTTAAACATAAAACAAAACATACTTCCAACTTTGCTTTGTTTCCCACTGCAAGGCTTGGATGATTGCATTTCTGAACTCTCTCCAGTATAATAAGCTGTTGTTCTATCGTTCTTCCAGACAATAAAGACTTAAACGTCTCATAGGACTCAGGAACTAGAAAATAAAACCAAAAATTGACCAGACAAAAATCTCAAACTTTACATCTTTAATTCAAGTGATTGTGCAACAAATTTCTAATCTGAAAATGCTATTGTTCAGAAAAAAAAAAGAAACCATACGGGTCTTAAATAACTCCCTTTTAAACACCAATAATCCATTAGCATATATGTGGCACTATATCTATGAACACAACTCAGAAAATAACTGAGTTATTTACTGAACTCAGTTATTACTGAACTGAGTTATTAACTAAACTCAAGCCACCCTCTATTTACCACCTATGCTGAGTAGCACAACTATGTTGACACAAAGCAGAATTAAACCTAAACACACATTCAAACAAAAATTTACCATAATACACTTAGGTCTATGTTTAATTCACATCCAATTAGCTTTTGCATGAAGAATGTTAAGAAAAGTCGCAATATGGCCACTAATAGAAAACTATTTTAAAAAAACCCCCAAAAACCCAACAACCCTGGTATATATTTAGTTTTTTACAAAAATCCACATGCTAGAAGACATCCTAATTAGTTGTGTTTTTTTGAAAATGACTGCTTTCTGGTTAAAGCAAATCCTGAATGCAATTTAAATGGCTTTGTGCAATAAGTCATCTTCTTTTGATGGAAAAACACAAGCACTTAAGGAAGTTGTTTGAAAAGTTGTTTAATCTTGCAACAGATACTTTTGTTAGAGAAATCTACACTAGGACAATAGTTAGATAAATTATGTACTTAATATGAATGAATGTTTTGTGCACTACTGGAAACATGTCTCCTCCTTCCAGCTAGGCATGGACCCAAGACCAGTCAAACTTTGAGTGTCTCTATATAATAATGCAATGTTACATCACAGGGATTAAACTTCAGAATCCTGCCTCTCCAAGTGTCTTCTGACAAAAAAGTCAGTCCAAACACCAGAGAAACTGTAAGTATAGATCACACAACAACTGTTCTGGCTTCTCTCAGGTAAAACAGTAGCACTTTGGATTGGATATGCTGGTTGCCTTCAGAAAGGAGCACAGGTATTTTTATTTTATTTCCCTGTGTTTATCTTCCAGTTCTGATGCTGCTCAGAGGGGCGGAAACTGCTCTGGGGTGAAACAGATCTGGTTCCTACTGCTCCAAGCATGACTAGGGCTGCTCACTGAGAACAGCAGTTACTGGCTACTCTTCGCACAGTAGAAGACAACTGTGAGCAAAACTTCATGAATGAATGTGAGACATACAAGGCAGAGAAAGTGGTTGTTATAAACCCCATGACAAGTGATCTCTGGATCCAACCATTGCTTACCAGCAAATGTATAGGGAAGCTCTGATTCGGCAGCTTCGCTCTTTGGATCTAATTTCTCCACATTCTGTGATTCATTTTCATTTGCCTTGTGTTTCTTCTCTTCTTTATCCCCTGCAGCTTCTTCTTCGCTCTCAAGATCAGATTCAAGATCAGAGTGGCTATCTGCAGCATCATCCTCCTCATCTTCACCTGCAGATTCTTCCTGACTTTCTTCTTCATTGTCATTATCTTCTTCCTCTTCTTCCTCCTCTTCTTCTTCCTCTCCTTCCTCCTCTTCTTTCTCCTCCTCATTTTCAATATTTATTTTTCCATCCTGTCCATAGAGAAAACAAGCCAGTTAAAACACTGATAAAGTGATAGCACCTCACCACAATCACCATGTAAAGCTGTCTTAAATATGCATGAAGCGAATTTGAGCCTTGCTACCCTGACCAGGCTGTGAATGCCAGCAGTGCCAGCCAAGAAGGGGTATAAGGAAGAGAACATACATACAGATACAAAAAAAGTAAGGTATTTTCAAGGGGCTGGAAGAAGAAGAGGCAGTATATGAGGACAAAAAGAAACCACACAGAAGAAAAACCAGCAGATGATATGAAAAATAATTCAACATCATTTACAGCAACATTCTTCGTTAAAAAATATATTCCTTCTATGTGTTAAAATAGTGTATCAGATATATATTTGGCACCATCCTGATTTTATTAATCATCAGTTTAAATTCACATTCACAATTGGTATTCTCCCCTTCAAGGAGAACAGCAGTTCCCTTGTTATTTGTGTATGAGAGGAGAGAATCAGTACACACATGTGCACCACAGTCAGGGTGACTTGTTACATCAGCTTTAAGGTTATGCTGCTCTGCCACCTTAATCAAAGCTATTTCAGAGGGGAAGGGTTCTTTCAGAAATCTACTCATCTTCAGACTGAAATTTGGTGGAAGCTGTATCAAATACAGTGAAAATTAAAAAAAAAAAAGACCAGAAGGGCTGAAGACCCTCATCTTCAACCCAGTAGGCCAGCAGCAGAGAAGACTACTCTAACAGCAGGAATACAGACAGTAGATTGAAGGAAACAACTATTTACTTGACACGTGTAAGGCTACATAGAACACAGCATCCAGTTTTGGGCCTTCAAATACAATAAAGATGTTGAGAAACTGCAGCAAGTTCAGCAGAAAGCCACTAACATTACTGAGGGCTAAGGCACCTGCTCTGTGAGGAGAGGTAGACCTGGGCTTATTCAGCCTGGATATCAACAAAACCTCTTCACAGTAAGAGCTGTCAGTGCACATCTCTCTGAGCAGCCTCCATTGGAGATTTTCCAACAACAGACTGGAGCTGAGAAAACTGGTGATTTCAGGGTGGACGCTGCTCTGAGCAGGAGGTTGGACTAAATGTCTCCACAGAGCTCACTTGCCAACTGTTTTTCCTAATCTTCTTCACAGACCTCTGAAAATTCAGAAATCTTAAACCTTACCTTGTAAGACAATAAACGTCTGTCATCTTTATCCAGGATAAAGCCATCAGCGAGATCATCAGCTGACATGTGGCTGGGTCTCTTTTCATTTGCCTGTTCATCTATTCCACGCATTCGACGTAATCGATCTGCCTGTTTCGCAAGAAATACCACACACAGATGTGACATATCTGGATCAATCAGGTAACTACACCAAAATGGAAGATCTCTCAAACACTACAGCTAAGAAAACCCAAGAAAAAACCCAGTTAATTTGGATTACACAAAAAGTTGCCAAAAAGGAAAAAAACCACAGCAACTTGAGAAATTATTGGCAAAAGCTGGCAATACTTTACTTTCTTGTAGGAAGTACAAACTGATAAGAGCACACAGTCAATTGCATGACCTTATTTAAAAGGCTTTAAAACTGGGTTAACCAGAAGCATTGTGTTCTCTTATTTTAAAATTTGTCTCTTTTGCTTATGGGACACCATTACTAGAAAATAAAAGCTTCTAAAGTGCTTCAGGATTCTGCAGTGTTTATCTGTTTCCTGTGTGTGTAGCAAGCTTGTAGTGAACACAACCATATCCTAAGATTTTTGGGATATAGACTGAGCATCAAACAAGATTATAAGAGCAGAAAAAAAAAAAAATCTCTGTTTTGCTATTAGATACTGAGCTGCTCTGATGTAATCTGGAGGTAATGAATTCCCTACAGTCTCAAGTATGTTCCTAGCACACCAAAAAAATTTTAAAAAAAGAGTGAAACATTTACCAAATTATTCATTCTTCCCGTAAGAGCTCCATGTAACAGAAGTAGCATGCAACATTTCCCAAGACAATCTTATTGCTCTGCAAAGCCAAGCTATATACATGCTACAACTGAAAGGCTCTTGCAACATCAGAAGAAAACAATAAAAGACTTGCCCAGTGTACTAATTCAACTGCTGTGCAACATGATACTCCACTAATTTAGAAGCACCTCTCAACTCTGAATAATTTAAAACATTTAAAGGCAAATCAAAGTAACATTAAATTTTTTTATGGAAGGAAGATTGACTCATTTCATAAAACACCACTGTCACATACTAGGCCTATGGGGATTTTTTTGTTTTCATATCAGACTACAAGCACAAACAGAAGATTTCCTGAATTCACCCCCTGATGAATTGCAGTTTAGTACAGCCACTTACAATCTAAGGTCAAGCAATGACTATAAGCAGTCACTCCCAAAAGACAGGCCCCAGACAATCTCAGCCATAAATGGTATACCTCGAGCTTCTGGAGTCGCGCCTGCTCTTCTTTGGCCAATTCTTCTTCTGTCTTCAGCCTTTCTGAAGGTTTCGCTTTCATCTCAAATCCAAGTTCTCGAACAATCATATCGTATTCATCAGGCTACAGAAATATTTATGCAATTGTTTATTATCTTAAGTTTCCTAATTCTGCTTTGCAGCCATCCCTCTGCCAGACTAATAGCTAAGAAATCAGACGGTTAAGATAAAAGGAAAAGACTGCTTCCAAAACAAGCCGCGAGAACACTCAACTCAGAATTAAGACAAGGAACTGTAAGAATAGTTGAAGAGAAATTCTTCTGGAATTTCCCCCTTCCTTATTTAAGTTACTCACAACTGAAAAACCTAAAAAGAGTATCTTAAATAATAACTGGCTTACTTATTACTTTAAAAAAACCTTTAAAATACTGTTTATTAGCAAAACACAGCTAGAATTAATAAATTAATAACTTTGTAAGTTACATTTCAATTTACACTGTCACAAGAGATAAGCCTTTGCTAGTTCCATTACATAGAAGTCTAGCTTAAAGAAAATAAAAAGGGATGCTGATATTCAATGAGCTTCAGCATGCCACGAAACAACTTAAACCCAAAAATCAATACACCAAAATAGGAACTTTTGGTCCAGTATCTTCTGTTGTACTTTGAGATCAGTTCTAATGCAAGACTGAACTAATTAACTGACGTTAAAAAAACTGGATTCTACTGCAAAACAATAAATGCAAATTCACAATGTTCTGCAAGATACTACACATTTCTAGAAGAAAAAAGAAAAAAGCTCAATACAAAAGCTATTCTTAGATTTAAAAGTTTATTTCCCTTAGTATAGAATACAAATGATAGAAAAGGCATGAGACTGTAAGATATCTATTCAAAAGTAAATTATTTTCATTCCACTTTCAAAAGGGGCAGAACCCAATTTCAACAAGGAAATGTCTGTTGTCAAGTACAAGTTGTTTTATCCAAGGAACACACCAAAGGCACTCAAAATAAGTCAGTGTTCCCAAAAATTTTAATTCTTCAAGAAAATGTATTGGCTCTACGAATAAGCTGTAGGCAATAGTGTTGTTCAGCCTGCAACCTCCCTCTCACTTGATAACTAAAGAAAAGCAATAACTAATTAAAATCAGAAATCGTACAAAACCCTATATTCCTCCAACTAATCAGACAGTCCTAAAATTGTAGCACTCCATCAATGTAAATAGCAGGTAGCATTTTGTTTTATGAAGTGACGAACTTGACTTTATACTTCAGCCACTACAAGTCAAAACTACAAGTTACTAGAACCAAAGAAATCAGTTTAGTCAAAACCTCACCTTGGGTTTTTCTAATTCTTTGTCCTTTCTCTCTGACTTTGGGGTTTTACGGGCAATAAGGGTCTGGATTTCCTTCCAGTCTTTGTCAAGTTTTTCTGTCAGTTCTAAGGCACTTTCTCTCCGAGTTTGCCTCTCTTGCTAGAAAAATAAAACAAAACCAAATACAGCAGTTATGTTCAGATGGACATGACATAGCATTTACAACATAAATGCAAAATGCTGTCTTTAACAGATCAGTAATCTCAAATATTTAACGTTTTGAAGCTGTAAACATTCTTTGTGGAAGAAGCAGTATAGAGCTATGCTGAATGGTACAAAGGTTGCACACAGAAAACAAGTTAGGTGTGAACAGAAGAGGAGATTTGGGGATACAAAAGAATGGTAGATATACAAGTTATATCTAAAATGCCTACAAAGTAGACTTTATTCAAAAAGCTTGGACTCTTCTCTTACACAGCTTCCTCCTTTGTTTCCTATGCCACGATTATTCTATTCTTCAATACAGGAATGGTGACAGCTTCTTAATCTTGCTCACTTACACTTCAGGGCTAAGAACTCACCTTTTCTTGTTTAGATTTGGCTATCATCTCTTCTATGAGTTCTTTCCTAGACTTAGGTTTTTCCTCTTCTTCATCTTGCTGCTCACTTGATACTTTCTTACGAAGGAGGCCTCCACCCCCTCCAAAGTGAGCAGCAGTTAACTCAGCTAGGAAAAAAAAGCAGAATGTGAATCTTTCAAATCCACACATAACTTCAAGAGTGCTGCTGCTGGGACAGTATCTCCCTATTCTTTGAGAATGGAAGCAATTTTAACTATTGAACCAATCATGTATTATTCCCATCCCTATGGGAATGGCCATACCAAAACCATACCATATATAATTTACACTGAGAAATACTGGGTATGAGGTAGGAATACGTTTTTTTCCATGAAAGCAATCAGATAACAGAGACTTCAGAATCTGGCCAAAGAGCTCAAAATCCAGGTACCTGTTTATGCTGAAAAGCTCACAGAGTCAAGAAGCTTGCCAGTAGTATGTCCAACTTAACCCCTGCTAAAATCCAGAGAGCTGGTCTGTGTGCGGCTAAGAAGCAATCCAATCTGGTTTAAACATTCCAACCACGTACATGATATTATTACTCCCTGAGAGACAGCACTGAACAAATTATGTACACACTTACCAGTAACAAAACCAGCAGTGGGACACCATCTGACACTTCTTACCTGACAGTGCTCCTCTTTCTTCTGTGTCACTGTCACTATCAACAATATCGTTTAGTTTTTCAATTTCTGCCAAAGATTGGCCATAGTGAGTCAATTCCTCATCTTCATTAAGATTATAGATATTCTTCTTTCCATAATTTTGCTAAGAACAGTAAAACAAACCAATGAAATATCAAAAGATCTTTAGTTCCCGGGCATAAAAATCAACACAGCCCTTAGTTTTAGTCCTGGCTGAGGAAATTCTCATTCCAGTGTTTTGCTGGAACTTAACACTGGAATAAGAGCACTGCCAGACCAGTATTTTCGTCTAAATACATTAAATGTTAAGTGAATCTCTTATACTAATGTACAAGTCGACTAGCTCAGGAAACCTAGGGAAGCTTAAGTTTTATCTATGTATCAGTAACACCAATTTTTAATTACTGCATTTCAGGCCTAGTGAAACAGACTTCAACCTATAAAAATTACACTACTCAATTCTGTAGACTGAGTATGTGGCAGCAGAAAGGATAGTACTGCACATTCAATTCACAGTACAGAACGTCAGCAAGTTACAGAGTTCTTCTACCCAGCTACTGAATATACTTTATGCTGACTACCTCTTCCTAACTTAGCTCCTAAATCAAAGCAGTCTAAGAAAACCAAGTAATCAATGAATCTGCTTATAACTAGCTTCCTTGCATGTCAGTGCTCACAGAAATCTCTGCTTCAAAAAGCTGTTGTGCAAAACCAAAATGATTTAATGAAAAAATTCCTATTTCCACAAAAAAATTCCTTTTCCGTAAGTTTCAAACATATAAAATCAAAAATAAACCATGACTCTGCAAGTAATGCCCCTCTATTAAGGGAGCGCTCCCTACTTAAAAATTCGAGTGCGTCTTGTGGTTTTGTGTTTGGCTTTGTTTTGCTTGTTTTGGTTTTTGGTTGGTTTTTTTTTTTTTTATTGTTTACCTGTCTTTCCAGAGTGAATCGTCTGATCATCTTTTCCTCTGGAGTTATTTTGGTGTTATATTCACCAAAACGTTTATCTTTAAACACATTTGTCTTTTCTCTTTCTTTATATTCTTTCAATAGTGTTTGATTGCGCTAGAAGGAAAAAGACAAAAAGAGATAAAATTAAAAGAACAGCTAATAACTACTTTCAAAGTCAAGGTAAAAGAGACTCCATGGTATCCTGTCAACATAATAATCTTTATATTGCCATCCTATAATAAATAATAATTTACAAGAATGCAACAAAAGAGAAGGAAAAATTAACATGAAAAAAAAGATGGGAAGCTCATACAACATATTCAGGTTCATCAAGTTCTCTTATAAGCTCCCAAGTGAAGACAAAATGTTACACCATATCTCACCTTTATCACATACAAAAGCCATGCATTTTCACTGAAGAATTCTGATATGTCTGAGATTTAGTAAACTAAGAATAACATATTAAAGAAAGCAAAAAAAGCTTATCTCTTTGCTTTTGCTGCACTTGCCCTTCCAGTAAGTGCTTTAAATTCCGTTCAACAACAGCATGTATGTAATGTTTCAGAGAGAATCTCAGGGACATACTTTCAAATTACACTTTTTTCAGCTTTCACTTAATCTACAGAGGTTTTAACTTCTTTGCTGGTTTGTCTGAAGTGACACACCACTAAAAAGTCCAGCATTTCACCCAAGAATAAGGCAGTCTGCTGGAATCCCAGGTGCACAGTATGACACACTCTCCTGTATGGATAACAGATTTTGGTCAGGTAGCTACCGATGGCAGTAGAAAGAAAAAGAGGCATCTTGAAAATGGTACAAGGGCTGAAGACAAAAAAAATATTACTGTTCTTAAATTGTATGGTCATTCTTATGACAGCAGGGGACAGATCATTACATCCCAACATTCTTCTACAACACGACTATTTAACCAGTGCACAAAAAACCACCTGCATTTGTTTTCCAGATCAACAGTAGTTTCTTAGTAGCTACACATTTTTCACTGCATCTCGACCTCAGTGCCCGTTCAACCTTTCACTATTACACCAACTTTACAACATTATCAAGAAGCTTAACATCCTGTGATCACCAGAACCGACCAGTGTGGTGAAGACTGACTCTGGTCCAGTACTCACTCGCCGACAACACGTGCCATTATATTCTGGAGCTGGGTAACTTGAGAAGAGAACCCTTCCCACACAAACAACAAGGAAGACCCGCGCTACGGAACCCTGCGGGTTGCACTGGCCAGAGCCATTCCCCGAGCTCTCCATCACCACCTGAGCACTGAGAGGTGACCGGCCACTCCTCCTGTGCACAACAGAGGTCGTCGCTTATTTCACCTGAGAGGGCTCCAGCCTTATCATCTCCCCACATCCACAGCTTCCATCCTTCCTCCCTGCTCTGGATGTCTGCTTACCTTCTTGATGGCCTTGGACCGTGAGACACCAGGCAGCCCCACATCATTTTTGGTCTTCCTCCCCAGGATGTCAAACTTCTGCCTGTTGACTTTCACCTCAAAGGGGTTGCTCTTGACCACGGCCATCGCCGACTTCACGGGGCCCTTTGCTGTGGAGGGCACTGACACCTTTCTCTTCCGTTTCGCCACCTTCCCCATCTCTGCTCCGGCTGCCCGCGGGGACGCAGTGGGGAGGCAGCGGCTCAGCCCTCAGTGTGCGGGGACAAGACTGGGGGTGCGAACACGGCGAGCAAAATGGCGCCCAGGGGGGAGCAAAACCCCCCCAAACTGCCCCTTGGCCTGACCCCTGCCTTCCGACACAGCTCCGTGAGAGCAAGACGAGCGTGGAGCGGATGAGAGAGCGCAGCAGAGGACACAAAGAGAGCGAAGAGAGAAGCACAACCCCAGCGCACCCCTCAACCCGCCGTGCCCAGCACAACCACATGCGCACCGGCAGCCTGGCACCTCTCGCGAGAGTTTAGCCGAAGTACCGCGATATTTACCGCTCTTCTCCCCGCCCGCTTTGGGACGACGCTGGGGAAGGTTTGACGCACTACATATCCCAGCAGGCCCACAGGACATCGCGCGCGTGTCCCTCGCGCATACCGCGCTCTGCCTGCTGGGACTTGTAGTCCCTGTAACGGTGAGGGGGTGGCGGCGCAGGGGCGGTGCTGCCTGAGGCGGGCGGAGGAACCATGGCCGGGGCGGGCGGGTGCTGCTCGCTCCCCGTCTCCGCCCTCGGGGAGGGGGAGCGCGGTGCCGGGGCGAGCAGCGAGTGATGGGGAAGAGGCGAGCACAGTGCTGAGGTCCTCGGGGGCCGGATGAGCCGAGGCTTGGCGCCGCGGCGGTGGCGGGGCTGGAGGAGGGGGCGAAGGAGGCTGTAGGGGCGGCCCCCGCCCCGGCTGCCCTGTGGGGAAGGAGCCCCCGACCATGGAAATCGAGAACATCGTGGCCAACACGGTGCTGCTGAAAGCCCGAGAGGGTGAGAGCTGCGGGGCGACGCGAAGAGGGAGGAGAAGCGGGAGGACGAGGCGGGGCGGGCTGAGGACGTCGGGGAGGAAAAGGGTCTGAGGTGAGGGGGAAAGGGGCCCGCGAGGAGGGGGAGAGGAAGTGATGGAGGAGGAGAGGCTGGGAGGGAGGAGAGGCTGCCGGGCAGGGGGTCCGGGCTGGGCGGGGACCCTTCGGGGTGGCGGCAGAGCCCTCCCGGGGCGGGCAGTGAGTCCCGGGCAGTGCCCCGAGGCACCTGCCCTGCTCCTCCCGCGGGATCTGTTTGGAGTTACTGGCTTGTGGCTTTGCTTCTGAAAAAACACCCCTTCCTCCTTCCCTCTTGATTCTACTAGTGCTTTTACCGGATGTTTTAAAAAGGTCGTTAATCTGTAGTTCTCAGTTTGTTGATAAATATATATGCATATGGATATAAAGGATAAAGTGACATAAATCTTCTCTGGAAAAACCTTGCACTCCATCTTGCTGAAATTCCTGCCTGAGAAAAACGTAGCTGTTGAATGAGACCTGTACTTTGCAGTCGGATATTTTGTTTTATCCTAATGCAAAAGTTAGATTAACACTTACAGTTTGCCTCCCTAGAACACCTTGAGTTGAAGATTCCTCCCTTCAACTAACAAACGTTTTAGGTAGATAATCAGTTTTAGTATAGCACGTGGTTGCTGTTTAAAAAACCCGTCCTGGACTAAGATTGTCCTACTGCTTTTTCGTGTATATAACTGTCCATTAAATGGCCACTTGAAAGTCTCCCCGGATTACCAGTGTACTTTGTGCAGAGTATGTTTTCAACTATGAAATGTGCATATTCTGTTTGGATTGGATCCTGTTTGTCCTAATTGTGTTGAGAAGTCCCATTAGTTAAGCTGGAGCTGTTTAAAGTGAGTAAGAACAGCAGAATCTGCCTCTGTATGTTTTGCAAGTTCCTCCAACTCTAAATGGGTTTGGCACTTACGCCATACGTGTATCCAGTTAAATTTGCCTTAAGCAGCAAGAGAGGAAAATCAGCTTTATGACTTTGAAGTGGGGTTTGAAAAACAGAACAGTGATCACAATTTTGGGCCATTTTCCAACCTTAGCTGAAGAGACCACCTCAAACTAGAGGACATGTTTTGGCTGGTTTCACTGACGGTAACATGTCTGTGGTGGTGCTGCCTGCATTTGGAATTTGCATTGAAGTGATCTGAGAAATGAAGGGAAAGTGGAATCTGGCTCAAGACTTTACTGTGCCCAAACCCTCACCACAAAAAGCGGAATGGTAATCTGCAGAGGCTTTTAAGTGGCTGCTTAATGTCAGGCTGCCTCTTTAGTTAAGGTTTCACTATGTTTAAAATAAATTATAGTGGTAGAACTGACCAAACAAGATATTTTAATGAACTAAATGAAAGTCTGAGAGCAGCTGATGTGAAGATCAGTTCTACCTGATGTGAAACTCATAAAAGTAATGGTAATAATCTGTTACTCTTTTTGTACCTTCAATTGGCCTGGGTTCTGTTGAGTAAGCATGCACAAAAACAAAAACAAAAACAAAAAAAAAAAAAAAAAAAAATTCTGGCTTTGAAGCTCTAGAACTCCATTGATCAATTGGTAGAAGGTCTTTTACCTTTTCAGGTCTCAATCCCTGTGCATGGGGTACTTTTTATGTCACATTTTTCAAAACACTCCTTGATATGAAAGTATTTTCTGTCTGTTGCATGCTCTGGCTGGTCTGGGAATGTCTAGTTTACTCCATCTGTCAAGACCATTCCATAAAATCCCTGTCCTAGCTCTATTCTTGTATGCCTGATAGACTGCAAGGCAATTTGCAGAGTTAGTGTGTGAGATAGATGTTTTACTGAAATACATTCTTTGCTAAAAGGGCCTCACAACTGGGGCAGAAGAGCAGACTTTCAAATTACTTTCCATCCCACTTTTCTATTATCTCACTGTATAGTGTATGGAGAGGTGCATGGAAAAGTGCAGAATTACTGTTGTTGTGAAAGAAAGTAAAATCCAAAGCTAATACACAATGGCAGCTTCACTTATTTTCATGTACAGGCTTGAGCCGTGTCAGTAATCCTTCTCCTCAGTGTGGGTAAGAGGTGTTCACCTGGATAAATATATCAGTTGTAACAGCAAATAAAATAACACGTAAACTACTGTGCTCTTATTTTTTGTTTGCAGTGATTGTCAAAAGAAGTCTGTGAGGTTTAATTATGGCTTGCATTGGTCAGTCTCAGTCTAAGTTGAGAGTCTTTTCTGATGAAGATGAGAGTAGTAAGAGGTTGTATCCTTGAATACATCTTACAAAGTCTTTTAACCCCAGAGAGACAACATTTTCGTTTTACAAATATAGAAACTGAATGAAAGATGTTGTGTACCTGCCCACTTCTGGTGAAAGAGCATGGCAGATGCCTAATGAGAATTCAGAAATCCCCAATAAATAATACCAAATCTTACCTGAGCACATAAACCAGACTTAATCAAAATCATGATCCCAGATTTGTACACATGATTTTCCTCTAATTTTACGTACTCTAATGACTGGATGTGAGTGTTGTTAGGATGTGAATATAATTTGGATTTTACATTTGTAAGTGTGCAGAATCAGCACAGCTTGAACAGCCAGGTTCATGTGTACCATTCAAATATGATTTGATGTGTAGAAGGTAAATTTCATCTATGTTATTAGAGAGCGAGGAAGTCAGGTAAAATGAATCTTTTCCTGCTACTTTCTTCTCCTATACAATAAAAATAGAGTGCTACTGCTGTCCGTTTCCAGACTACTTACCTTCTACCTTCTCACTAACAGTCTTACTGTTGTTTCATTCCGTTAGAGGTGTGAATCTTCTAATTCAATTTGTATGAGGATAACATCTGTTTATAGGAGTTTACAAATTCCATTTTTCAGGTCATACGAAACCCCAGCTTCCTCCCAACCTCAAAACTTTAAATTTTGCCTGTAAGAGGATGTTCATAGCTTTTAATAAAACACCATTTTAATAGAAGCCTGTCTCTTTTCGTTAAAGACTTGTAAAGTCTCTGTAGCAGCTGCAACACCTCATTATGTGAAGAAGGGAAGCCATCAGGATTCCTTATCTTCTTTTAAATCAACTTGGTAAATAATCAAATGCCAGTTCTTTGCACATGTGGGTGTTAGTGAGAACATAATATATCATTCTTGAATGTACCTACAACTAGAAGATGATATGATGACACAAAGTACCCTTTGGTACTTCATGGATGGACGGTTTAGGAGTCAGGAGCTACACTGGAAATTTTTCTTTCCTTGTCTAGTTTTTCAGTTGACCTGCTTGTGCTGAAAGCTGACCTGTCCATGGTGGGATTTGTCTTCAGATGAAAACTGCAGTTCAACTGCAGTGCAAGGTGTTTTGGGATTCCCTGTCCCAGTTCCCTGGGTTAAGTGGTCGTCTCTGTCAATCCAGCTCTTCCCTCTTGTGCATACATTACTTTTTGAGAGAAACCTGCATGTGGGAAAGAAAAAGGGAAAACTTCCTCTTAAAGTAAACCCAATGGTGGAACAAGCACAAGTGACTCAGTAGAAAAACAAGAGATAATAAAGCAAACTCAAAGTTGATCTTATGAGTGCTGAAGTGCAGGAACTGAGATACAAAACCAGATAAGTGTTAAGTGATAGTGATGTATGAACTGAGATTGCAAGCTTTCACACCAGCTATTCCATATTCTCCTTACATCTTTATGTGTAAAAGAGTAGTGTATACATAGAGAGAGAAATATGTTTTCTGGTTGTGTACAAGAGCAGAGGAATTAACACATTCGTTTTTTCCCAGCAGAAAAATATTTGAAAGTAGTACCTCTTGAAGGACATTGAAGAATTGGTCCCATAAATGGAGAGAAATAATAAATATAAACGAGGTTTTTCGGGGGGGGGGGGAGGGGGAATAAGTTCTCCCCTCAATTTTTATTTTATATTCGCTTTTCTTTTCGTATCTTCTGGTTTTTTTCAGTCACTCTCAGTAAATCCTTTGAGTATATGTAAGCCCCGAATTATTTTAGCATCCCACACATAGTCTGTGATGTTGGGAAGGAAAGAAATTAATCCCCGTATGTTTTAAACTGCTTAGAAGCCTTTCTTTTTTCATTGCCTAAAGTAATAGTCTCAAAAAAATACACCCAAAGGGTAGATATGTTGTTCCTTTGAAGTCAGTGGCAGTTTACTCCAGGTGAGGATCCATGCCAGGAGTACATTTTAAACATACCTGGTCCATTTGCATCCACTTTAAGATTCATTTGTACTGCTATGGCGGAAGCAGTTTGGGAATGAGAATTGGGTCTGCTGTTAGGCATAGAATATCCTCTGTGTCATGATTTATTTTGGCTAAATTAAGGTCATGCCTCAAGCAAATTTCCCCCCAGCTCTTGGTTGTATGGTTCTAGCCTGTGGTTGCAGAATGAGTGAGGTAGTTTCGAGTTCGATCCATGAACCTATCTAGGGTGTGTGGGGTTTTGAGGTGTTTTTTTTCTTATGTTGCTGGGTGTTTTGGGTTTGGGGTTTTCTTCCCAAAATTGGTTTTCAGATGGATCAGTAAGCTCCTGCAGATTTGGTAATTGCTAGGTGCTGTCCAACGGTAGATTTAGAAGGAAGGAACCTTTCAGTAGCAGAATGTGGTCACAGTTCGGCTTAAGTGAATCTTGCAAGATACTTGTTTCAGAATTGAAATTGTCTTAATGAAATACTCTTCTCAGAAAATAAGCAGTCCACTCAAATAGTGGTTTTTATCTGTCTAGGCTTCAAAGTGATCGGAATAATTCTGCAAGCAAAATAAATCCCACTTTTGCTTGCAGTACGAGGTAATAATTCAGTATAGTGTTGATGATACAAGGAAGGTATCCTATTTTGTGTGCGTTTGTAACTAGGAAGATAATTCTGTAGAGATTGCTCAGATCACTGTAGTTTGGCTATTGAACTGAACTAAATTCTCTCATTATTTCAGGGCTATGGACAAAGAGGAAAGCAAGGCACACTCATACCCAGAAAGTCCACCAGCAGCAAACATGAATTTTAACATAAGAGTGCTGAGAGTTTTTGTAGTTGCTTTTAATTGTCAGTTCTTCCCTCATTTGCCTCCTATGTTCTATTGCACTCGTATTGCATTGTGCTTTAAATTGCTGTAAACTCATTGTGGCAGGAAACATGTCTTCCTGTGTTTGTACAGAATTATGCACAATGTCTGCCTTTTTGTCCTTTATTTAATGAACTGTAAGAAGAATGAATGTAGGCATGTTGGAATCTTAAATAATTACATTTGCTAAATAAGCAGAACATGAGAGGTCTAGTTATTGATACACACTGCTGCTTTTCTTATTTCAAATGTGGCAATTGCAATACAGGTTTCACAATCAGATTAAAGGAATTTTATTTCTTTAATATCTGTTGCAGTCTTGGTGTACTAGCATGATAAAAAAATTCAAGGTTTTTGAGTTGACTGTAAAATTGCAGTGTTCTTGGTAGTTTTTTCCTCTAGTAAACCCTGTTCATTGATTCGTTATAGACATCTCAAAATGAAACGTATACACAAATGTTACATTGTTTGACTTCGAGAATACATGTATCTGTTTTGGTTCAGATCAGTTACATTTACTTGAGTTGATACAAGCTTTCTATTCCACGCCTAATTGGTGATGTGCAGAGACTGTGCAGAGCGTGTGCACTGGCATTCCTACACGTGCACATGATCACTGGAGCTGGATAGAGGGCCCATGTGAAGAACCAGTTGTTCAAGTGGTTATAGCTGTGGGAACAATAAATGATTGTGCACATAAACAAACAGCACAAATGTTCACGTAGAGAGCTGGGCTTTTAACTGCTTGCAGTGTTACTGCCTTGACAGTCAGATGAGCAAGAGCACTTGAGTATTACCTTGCTGAAGTCCAACTCCATGTACTTGAATCCAGGAGTGTGAGGACTATTATCTTATAAATGCCGTAACAATCTGTAATCTATGGATATCTTTTGTTTATCTATTGTACTACTTGCATTTTCGCTTCTGTTTGCATTCAGAAGTACCTTGGCCTTTGTAATGCTGGCGAGTTAGGTGCTAACTAACTTTGTGCTGAAACCTGAGTTTTCAGCCAGGTGATTCTCATAAGTTTACTGAGATTTATTTATCAGATTGTATTTAACAGATTGTATTTTTCATATGTCTGGGGGAAAAAAAAAATCTTTCTCCATAGAAAAGCTTTGCCACTCTGTTTAATGTAGTTGTTAAGCTGTGGCCAGGCTTGTTTTTGAAGGAACAGAGATGTCAGAAAATATATCTGACCTGCAGAATGGAGAAGGTTGTGGTGACACCCCAAATTATGAGCTGTCTCTAGAACTGAAAGCATGACAGCCTTCCTCAAATGATGGTATGTGTGAGCTTGTCTTCTAATCTGAACGTGGTGCTAATCCAGTGTTATGGTCTGATCTGAGGAGCTGAGATATTAATTCCACACTGTTTTGTGTCTTTAAGGTGGATCTTGCCCAGTAAGGGCATAAAATCAAAACTTGTTACTCAATGGGCAGTTTTTATAAATATCTCTACCGCATCAGGCCATAGTCAAACAGGAATATTTTGGTTTTTTTTAGTGAAAGGTTTTAATCCTTATTGTGAGTGGTTTGAAGGAAAATATGTCTGGAGCTAGAAGAAGACTTGAATTCATCTGAGTTTTAAATCTGCTAGGAAACTTGCCTGCAACTGCCTCTGCTATGGGAAAGATATATTATAAGGCAGAGTATGTTCCTGGCTTATTTTCATGCATCTCAGTGTAGATGATGTAAAGCTCCTGCATCAATTGTTTTGCGTTTTTCGTTGAACCAATTGATTTGATTTATACACTAAGGGCATACTGTAGGTTGTCATCTTGTTGCAGTCTTAGGCTTTCAGAGCTTATCTGGGTGTGGTCTAGTATGAATTTCTCAGCTGGTATCGGATGATCTGGTTTGTGGAATCAGTTTTGCAAGAATGAAGTTGTAGCAATCGTGCACCCGAGTGCTATAGAGCTGTGTGATTCTCAGCCTCTCAGTGCTTCTCAGCCTCAGACACACGGTGCTTGCCCTGCAGAGGGAGAGCCGAAGCACAGACGTCCCCGAAAAACTCCATGCCAGAATCTCAGTGTCAGTGTAGTAGCCAGTAAAATAGGATTCTGCATGACAGAATCCAAATTTTTTGTCTCAAGGAAAACTGACTTAATAATGTTTGGTGAACGTTGTGCTCACTGAAATTAGAGTCAGTCTGCAGATTAGGTCTGCAAGGAAGATCTCTGTGGCTGTGAGAAGTGCATCTGAGGACTTAAAACATATCCTTATTTCTTGACATAGATTGCAGCCACAGCAGTTTCTTTTTTTGCAGCTAGTTGTGGCTTTACTGATGAATAAGCCAACTACATTGTCTTACATACATTTTTCAAATATTTCTCTGAAGTTTAAAAAAAACCCCAAGTTGAAGTAAAACATCTAAGCATTTTGCTCATACCATATTCTAGTGCAGTGATCTAACTGAATTTAGTATGTATCTTTTTAAGAAGCAAAAATGGGAGAAGAGTTAAATGTTGAAGTTGTAACTCTAAGAAGTAACTTGGGGAGGAGGAAAAGGTAAGCTTCTTGTGTACCTGAAAATATAATTGAAGTTTCTCCTCACTGTAATGGTGTATTGCTGCATCCACCCTTCTCTTTGTACAAGATGAGTCGCTTCAAGCTGGACATTGCTCTTAGCCGCAATTATATCTGAAAGAGGCAAAAGCGGTAATTCATCTGCACTGCAGAGGTCAACCAGAAAGCACCTTAACCTAATGGCTTTTTGGCCGTTCTGTTGGAAAGTGAGCTGTTGGTCTTTCTGGAAGAATTTTATCTGAAGTGTTTTAGAATGAGATCCAGAATAGAAGCTCTGAAATCAATATTAAGACACTTTCAAACCACATCTGTTATAATTTGATTTGATACTTCTTTTAAACTGCTTCAGAAATGGAAAAGGATTTTGCAATTAGGGAATAATGTGACAAACAAATTGGCCTCCTGCCATAACTTTTACCAGAAATGGCTCTTTATGTTACTGGGACCTACAGACTTTTTCAGTGCATTTGCTGTAAATACAAGAACATTCAGTTCAGAGAAAAGTGAGAACACATTGATTTAGTTGATACTGCTAAGCACTTCATTCTTGTGTATCATTAATAAATTATATGTAGCCGTTATTAACTTCTATAAGGTGGTGAATTCAGTTGCATTTTAGCATGTGGTCTCTTTTTGTAAAACCAAGTTCATAATGGTCACATCGTAAGTAACTGGTTGAATATTTGGGCAAAATACAGCACTTTTTGTGTTGGACTTGAAGTATAATGCACAAGTGAACATCTCCTTTTTTGGGGGGTTGAGATGGGTTGGGTTTTTTCTTTGACAGTGCTTCAGAAGATGGTGTTCTTGATATATGTCACAGTTCGTTTTACATTTTCCAAACAGCACTGTGATATGAATTTGGGGTCGCTTTTTCATTCTTGATCGGTGCTGATTGTATGGGGTCATACACAATTGAGTCTTTCTGGGCGGTTTCTAACAGAAGAAATTTAACTTCTGTGGACCTTGCAGCTTAGTCTATTTTTCAGTTACATGGCTGGAACTGACACTTCTATGTATTGTTTTTCATGATCACGTAATCTATACCCAGGCCTTGTTATACAATGTATGTGTATAGGCTATCTATGTTAACATCCCTTGATTTTCTTTGTGTTCAGTTTCTCTTAGAAAGGCTCTATGCTTTGTGTGATTTGATTTACTTCAGGCATATATTCTACTTCTTTCTAAGATCAAAAATATTTTGTTAAAATAATCATGGTTTGTTTTAATGATGCTGGTAATTACAGCCTCCTTATTAGTTCCAGTACTGCTTGAAATATGGGATGGGAAGTAGATTCCATATTTTGTATTCTAAAACTTTTTGGAAGGCAAATGACTATTTGCCTGCAAAGTGATTAATAGGAAGTGAAGTGTAGATGAAGTTTGGGATTTTTTAGAGAGTAGGTGTCAGTTCAAGGAATGTCCACAACCCAATGATTATAGGTGTTTTATTCCTTACTTTTTTACCTTTCTAGGGATACTAGAGTTGAGAATGTTTTGTTGCAGCAACACAGTAAGCATTGACATAATAATATGTCAATATTCCTATTAGCAAGGATTGTATAAATTTGGTATGAACCAAGGTACGCTAAGCCAGGACTGGTCTAAATGCATTAGTGGAATGGTCCAAGAAGCTGTATGTTTGCGTAAAGAGGGGCTTTTTAAAATACATATTTTCTTATTCTGAAGATGGTAGTTCCTTTCACCCTAATGATTTAATCTTGAAAGAGTTTGGTACCCTTTGCTGCTTAGTTTCTATTCAGATTATATCGGGTAACTCCCTTCCTTTTTGTCCCATTGTGGTTAGCAGTACATACTGCTTTGGTACGGTTAGAAAGCTTCTGTGCAGGTTTGCTGCTGCTCTGTCATGTGGAAATGCATCTGATCATATTGCTTAGTAAAATCTTTTAAAACATTTTGCAGCACTAAGTTACTCTTCCACAGAAATATTTTGGATCTGAAAGTGTGTGTATGTTCCTGTGTCTACCTCTGCTTTTTTGATAAGTATGGATGTCTTCTGTAAATGAAATTGGGCAAGGTAATGTGCTGAAAGTCCAATACAACATAGAAAATGTAGCACAGATAGTTTTTTTGGTGGTTGTTTTTTTGTGGTTTTTTTTGTTTGTTTTTTTTTTTTGGTTGTTTTGTTTTGTTTTTTGTTTTTTTGTTTTTTTAGAAACTGAGAAAAGTACTGTGGTAGTTTTTTAATGTCAATACTAATTCAATACTAGTGCTGTGAAATCTGAAGCATTGAAAATACCAAAATTTTACAACAGCTGAGTTCTTCCTGGTATCCTTGTATGGTCTGGAATACATGGTGTGTATTTGGGCTATGCCCTCTCATTTATTAGTGGGGTCTACTCTTACTACTATTACTGCCCTTAAAGAGAGAATATTTATGTACAACTTTATTTTCCAAAAAGGTGTTTAAGAACTTTGTTCTTGGTATTTTGTTACGCAACTTTATTTTTCTCCATTCTTTACCATAGTTGAGAAATAATTCTCAAAATTCTTTTGGTTCCGTCATCAATGTTACAGTTTTGTTTGTGATTTTCAAAATACCTAGATATTTGCCTTTTCTCTGCAGAGATATTCTACATATGCAGCCAAAATGTGAAATATTAGAGTTGGAAAAGACTTTACATGAAGCATGAAAAAAAGCATAAAAGTTCTTTTATATCACATTTGTTTTTGGTTTGGATATCCTTGTAGATGGATTTCTTTCTAGGCATGAAAAGTAATCTGACACATATCTGTAGATCTGACCTAATTTTATGCTATTAACGTTATGTTCAATTTTATTCTGACATAGTATTTTGTTTTACATTATTCATATTTTCTTCTAGGCAAACGGAGTGGGCGTAGTAAAAAATGGAAAGAGATGCTGAAGTTGCCCCCTGTCAGTCACTGTGAGGGTATTCGGTGCTCCATCGGTGAGTGTCCCATAGAATAAATGCTCTGTCTGACTCTTTTGAGAGAGAAGGGTAAGAGTTTGGTGCTGTTAATGGAAAGGATTCTGTCTTGCTCCTAAATGCTAAATAGCAAAAAAAAAAAAGCTATTAAACTTCTAATATGATGGAGAATTTTTGACAAAATAAAATTTATGAGAAGATAAAATCTGTATCACAGCTTCTTGTTTGTTAAAGGAAACTCTTCCTAAAAACAGATTTACAAAACCTTGAGTTAAAAAAAGTAATCATGTTATAAATTGATGGTAATATATTTTACCCTTTTCCTTAATGTCTTGTAATAGTTTTTTTTAATCTTTTCTGTTATTGTCTTGTATTCCCTCTTTCCAAACAATATTGTTTACTTTGGTATTGCTGTTTCACAGTATGGTTGCCTTCTGCACCCCAACCTAAATGAAACTCAAGCGTATAATTCAATATGTTTTTAGTAAATGGGATAGTCTATAGTACACAGATGTGACTGAAGTGTGTTTCACTATTCTTTGGGATCATTGCGTATTTATGGTATCTTTGATAAATATGTTAATGTAAAACCTTCACTTTTTAGTGATGTTTTTCTGACCTTAAATGGGAGTAATGACCATCCTATTACAAAAATAAAAATAAATAAAGATATTTATGTATTATTTTTTCCCAGAAAGAGACTATAACCAGCTTTGTGACAAACAGCCAATAGGAAGACTTCTCTTCAGGCAGTTCTGTGATTCCAGACCAGATTTGAAAAGATGCATTGAATTTCTGGATGCAGTGGTAAGCAGTGAGAAATGGGTGAGGGCTATCAGTAGGCAGTTGCTTATATATTCTTGTATGTAAGTATTTGATTTTTGTGCTGATTTTGGCTGATATAATTTTCTTAATTGTAGCTCATTTTGTGCTGTATTTGGGCTTTTAGACTGAAACAATGTTGATAACAAGGATGTTTTAGTTCTTGCTGAACAGTGATTACAGTGTCAAAGCCTTTGTGTTTCTCATGCTGCCCTAGAAGTGAGGAGGCTGATGGTGCACAAGAAGTTGGGAGTGGACAGAGCCAGGACAGCTGAGCCCAAGGGATATCCCATACCATATGGTGCTGTCCTCAGCAATAAAAGCTGGAGGAGAGAAAGAGGAAGGGGGGAAGTTAGAATTTGCCAGCTAGCTGTTACGCATGAGAATGAAGCCCTGCTTTCCTGGAAATGGCCAAATATCTCCTTACCAATGAAAAGAAATGAATTAATTTCTTACTGTGCTTTGCATGTACCTGCAGCTTTGCTTTATCAAACTGTGTTTATTTCAAGCTGCAAGATTTCTCACTTCTCACCTTCTGGTTATTAGTGGGGGGAAGTGAGTGGGCGCCTCTGTGGGGTTTAGCTGTCCACTGCAGTTAGTACACAACCATTTTATTAATTTTCTCTATACACCTCAGTTTCCTAATGCTGCGTGCATGAAAACATGGTGTGCTCTACTTGTTGCCAACTGTAAAGCTGTAACTTCTGATGGGTGTCAAAAAACTGTCTCTGTTACTTAAAGGAAGGTATTTAATGTTTGCTATAAAGTCTCTGCCATCTTGGTATGGTCAGAGCTACAGAAATGGGCATGATGGGAAAGAGAGAAGCAATTTTAGGAGGATGTGCTGCTTGGCTTCTAGAGCCTGAAAGGATGTCTGTGTTATGAATATTACTTGCTATACTCAGACTTCAAAATGTTATAAACATAGACTTAAAAATGTTACAACTTGCATGAAAGCCCTAGGCTACACAGCATGTGCTAATTAAAAACAATACAATGGAGATGGAAATTTAAAGAACCGTCTATGGAAGGAGAAAAACCAGATTTTTAGAGACTAAGTGAAAAAGTCTTGATATATTTACATCTTGATATCAACTGCTGAAGAACAAGGGGAGGAAGGAAGTGGGCCCACAGCTCTATTTTGTAAAAAATCCTCAGTGCAAAATCCTCTTGGGGAGGGGGAAAGTAATGAGAAGATTAGGCAGGCACAAAACAGCCCTTAAGAGGAGAGAATAATAGCTCAGAGCCTTTGATTCTTTGTCCCTCACAGTTAATCCAAGAGCAATAAGACACAGTCTCAAACTGAGATTGCTGCCGAAAGAACAGGTTTTCTCATTCTAGCCATTTTTGTTCTTACATTCAGAGAACAAATGACCAAAGAAGACAGAAGTAGGGTAGTGCTGCTGCTTGCGTGCATCCCAAACTACAGTACTGGAATGCAAGATGGCTCTGAAAGAGGCAGGGTGTAAGGAAGTACATGAGATTATTGCTGTGCCCCCAATTTCACTGTATATTCCTTCCCCCGTGAAAAGGGATGTGAAAACTGAGGCACTAGATCAGCTAAAGAGGAATTTGAGTGTCAAATAAGTGGGATTGTTTATATTTGTCAATGAATCTGTGTGCAATTGGGCTTATTCCCCAAGTGTGTTTCATTTTTGTGACTCCCAGGAGCTGTTCTAGCACCAAGTTCCAGAGACTAGTTTGACAGTTGGAGGCTGAATGGATTGAACGGAAATCCAGAACAGTGGAGCTTTCATTCCTGAAGTGAATATAAACCAGAGCCCTTAATGAGTGCCATGCATGACAACTCTGCATGTGCCCTTAATGGTTACAACTCCAGTACACATTTTAATCCTTAAAAGCTTAAATAAGGAGTTGCAGAATCTTTGGCAGCACAAAAGAGAATGAGTTTTAGGCATGACTGTAAGGCAGGCGTCTTTGCTCCACAAATGTCATTTTTCAGGTAAAACTGTTTCTAAGAAGTAACTGTTCTTCACTAGCTGAAAAATTTGAATTGTTTTGAAATATGGAACCTATAATGTGTGGATTGCAACACTTCTGAGAATTAACAAAGACTTGCATAGCTAGATAATCTGATGTAAGGGATGGTTTCACAATTTACTTTTTTAAAATTTGTTGTTTAACTTCCATTTGAAAAATCAGGGTGATGAATTATGCTTGGGAATCACTGAAGAAAGATAACCTTTATTTGATGACTCTCATTGTCTGAAAGTAGCATGCTGTGTTGATCAAGGATGTGAGATAAAATACCTAGTATCTTGTGTAGATGGTTCCTGAGTTAGACTGATTCCCTTTTGTGGGCTGGACTTCAGCACTGGACTTCAGCAAGCTTGTTCAAGTTCTTTTGGGGGTTGAGGGTGTTGTTTTTTTTTTTTTTCTTTGTATCTTTGTAAGGCAATACAGGAAGAAAAAGCTGAGGTTGTGGGGTTTTTACCTTGGGTTTTGCCAAGTTTAACTTTTTAAAATGTTAAATAAATTTTTGACTTAATCTTTTGGGAAAAAAAAATTCCAAAAATGCAATGTCATAGCCTTAAAAACCTTGTATCTTAGTTAATAGAGTTTTCTGACTCTTTTACATGAAGCAATGCGATTTCAGCAATGTGATTATTTCAGGAGTCCAAAATCAAGGTAGTACAATACTATGTTGTCTACCTGTACTGAATACTGAATCTGGTAAGCTCCAGTTTTTGGGAAGGTGTGACCTTAAAGTCTGGAGTCAGCTTGGCTTTACTGATTGAAAAAGAAGAGTTGTGAAATAATTGAATGTAAGTGACAGAAGTTATAGTGAGGAATTAGAGTTATCCAGTCTAGTGACTCATTTTACTAGCTGGGGACAAGGTTGCACACATATGAAAAGGAATGGGTGACAGCTCAAACTTCCCTGTAAGTAACAGAATTATTTGGAAAGGCCATCTCTCAAACATCCTTTTAAATTACACTATCCACTTGAAACAGTAGTTTCATTTGTATGAAACTAGTGATAAAGGTGCTAAGTACACTGCTGAACTTTAGGTTGATGAACTTTTTTGACCTGCTCAGGTTGATTCTGCTCTTTCAGAAGACTTCCTTACCATTAGACTTTTTGTTATGGAATTGAACTAGCAAAAATAATGGCTTGCATTTGGATTGATGGATTTGAGTACCGTACTGAAGTGGGTGATACCATAATGTCTCAGCAGGAAAAGATGCTGATGACTTAGTAGTGAGTCAGTGTGGATTAGTTGTGATTAATTGCAGAACTGGAAGTCAGAGATTCTGTTATTTCCAGTATTGTGTGTGTGTGTTTGATTCTTGAACTCTCATTTTTTAGTGTTCTAGTTTTCTTTATAAAGGTAAATAACTTATGATTAAATCAATTACTTGGAATTTCCAATGAGACTCCTAACGATTGTTGTCTCAATATGCCCAACTGTTGTTTTGTTTGATACAGTCCTCCATTCTGGAAGTCTGCCATGTATTCTTTGTTCCTAGGTGCATGCATCTACATTCTGAAATAGGAAATAAGCTTTGATTGAGCTAGCCCAGCTCATGAACCTAATACACATTGCTGTTTGAGATTGCTCTTTTCTAATTCATCTTTCCCCAGATTTTGTGTTGTCTTTAAATGTTGTAACTTCTGATGTCTGCTTCTAGATTATTCCTTAAAATTATTAATAGTAAGGAGTCCTTGGAGTTTTCCAATAGCAGTATCTGTGTGATGATTTGTTGATTGTGGGTTTTTTTTCTGTAAGTAGCTACTTCTGGAGCTCTGTTCAGCTGCCAGCTGTTTATCTGGAAAACACACTGTATTGCACAATTCTCTTTTTCTGCATCTCAGTTTCATATGTTACTAAATCGAAAATTTAAAAAAATTGTATCTACTTAGTTTTATTTTTTCAAAGAATGATGTAGGGTTTAGTTTAGAGCTCATTTATAAGCTTGTAGAAAATAGTTTTATCCTGGTGTTATCCAAGACTGTAGCAAAGAATAATACATGAAGGGAAAAAAGTACAGTGAAGAAAAAGCTGATTATTGCACTCTTAATTGTTTTACATCTGGGTCATTCTGTCATACAATACTACATAAATACTATTTCATTGTAATTGATCTAGTTTAACCTCTAGGATTCAGTTTCTGTAATTGCCTTTAGACCAGTTTTTAGTTTTTGTGTGTTTTCCAAAGATTAAATTCCATATGCTTTGTTTTTTCCCTAGGAATGTTCCTCATACACGTTTTACTATATAGCCTTCTGTTCTTTTTTTATTAGGAGTATTCTGTTATTCATGATACAATTTACCTATTACCATGTGAGAGATGCCAAGTGGCTCTGAGCATAATATAATTTTCAATTCCATTCCCCTAGGCAGAATATGAGGTATCTTCAGATGAAAAGCGCATAGACTGTGGCCTCAAAGTTTTAGAGACGTACTTCACTAATGGGGTAAATATATTGTGAAATATTTTCTCAAGCACTTTGAAAGTGTCAGATAAATAGAGAGATCTAAGTGGTTGCACTGTGTTTAGTAAATTGACTTTCAAACTTCATTAATCCCATTTTTGTCTTTCTGAGAGGTGTGCTGCCTTCTAAAATTCTGCTCTATCAACTTGAGCAGAAAACTTGACTGATTTCTGCTTTTATAACTACTACAGTTACAATTTATTTTCCATTTAACACCTAAAGAAAACTTAAATTAACTCAGAGTTTTATAGTTTGAAGTCTTTTAGACTCCTGTGCGGCCTTGGTTAGTTTGCTATAAATTTTCAGAATTGCTTCAGGTTTTCGCAAAGTGAAATGCTGGTTTTTTTCTGAAGCATTCTGTTACTTTCAGTTTTCCATGGTAATCATTAATAGCTGATTTCTGGCATTTATCAAGAGTCTTTTTTTTTTTTGTATGCAATGGAAGCTTTTCTGTGGGTATTTAATTAGGTGTTTGCTCTTTATGAATAGATGCTCCTTCTGCTTCTCATGCTTTGGTCATCTTAAACAAAAGGTCTTGAAGATACCTTAAAAGAAGATAGAATATAAATTTGCCACATCTTTTCGAGAGTTTTTTTGGGACTGCCATAAGTCACGTACTTTTTTTTTCAAAAAAACCCAGATTTCTTTGGTCTGGTTTGAAACAGTTTCCCAGCCTGTGTTTGTGTTTCTGTCTCCTTCTTTCCATCCTGCCAATCCAAAGAGGTGACTTGCTTTTTTGGTGGTAGACTTATGGAAAGAGAAAGAAATTTGACTTATTGCCAAGACTGTTTCCCCAGATACTGAAATAGTAAATAACTGTAATAACTTCCAATGCATTCTTCTGTAACAGGAAATAAATAAAAAGTTTGCTCAAATATGACTTTCTTGATTTTCTCTTTAGTCAAACCATTCCTTTCCTTTTTCTGTAGTAAAAAAAATTATCTCACTTTGAATACAAAACTTTTAGTTTTTCTGTTGATTTCCATGCTTACATTGCTGCTTTCCTTTCTTTTTTATTATGTTAAGTCTGCAGCACACTTGCCAGAAATACCTCAGGAAACAGTAAATGAATGTAAAGCAAGACTGGAAAAGAACCCTTCTAAGGATCTTTTTATGGACTGTACTAGGTAAGCTAAAAATGCCTAGTGCTAAATTCGAGAGTTACAAGAGAAATTTGTATGTTTCTAAGAAAAGTGAAAGATTAAGCTGTTACACCCAGAAGTATTTAGTCCCTGAAGTGAGCATAAGTAAGAAACTCGGAACAGATTTATTAAAGGAATAGGTTTCCTTTAGATGGGATTTAGATGTTTGGCTTTTGCAGACCTTTTTCTTTAATGATACTTTTGCATAAAATCACAGTGTTGTCTGCTACCAAGAATTCTGTAAGTTAAATAGTATTTCTCTTTACTGTATTCTTACTTTTTGAGTGACTTCTCTTCCATGGTGAAGGTACTCAGAGAAATATGAAGTTACAAGTTGAAGCTTGAAAGGTTTCTGAACAATGTTACATGGTTTAAGATTCTTGAAAACAGATTTAACTGAAGTCAACACTTATGTTCCATTAAGATGGCTGATTAGAGGATCACTTGTGATAGTTAACACGAAACAATACAACTTGGTTTTGTTCTGCAGCCACAAAATGGTATTTCACACAGTAGTAGCAGAGGAGGCTTTTCTTGGAGGGATGGTACATGTTTATGAGTGTTACGTGTCTTTCTAAAGCCTTTATGGTTCTAATATTTCTGGTTCTTCAAGGCATGCTTGATCATGTCTGGAGGATGACTACAGCTTTTGTCACTGCTTGGGTCATCTCCCTGGCAACAGAAATAAGCACACTTTGTAACAACCTGAGATTATAAGATTGAAAGGGCTGTGTGAGAACACCTAGTAAAACATGTCTCAAATGGAGTGTCTCATGTAGGTCATTCCCTTTCCTCTGTCCAATAAATACCTGAATACAGTTTAATTGACTTGTTTCCCTCCCCACCTCCATCTTGGTGTGTTTCATTTCAGGGAATGGTAAGGTACTTGGTGTTCAAGGTTTGGATATGGCATTTAGTACTTCAATTTCAAATCCTAAAATAAAATTTTGTCTACCAGTCTCCAAAGAATGTGTGAAACCTTGTAGATAATTTCAGAGGTCATATTTGCAGGGTCATACATGCGTAAAATGTCTGCTGAGAGGCTGATGTTTAGGTGGGTTTAAAGACAGTCAAAATGCAGAGGTTGAAGTGTCTAGTTCCTGTAAGCAGCAGTAGTTTGGCCTTCACAAGTGTTTTGACGGGAACAGTTTTCTATGACAGGCCCTCACTTTGTGAGACATTTAGGTTAAAACCATTTTAGAGCACAGTGGCGATGTTTTTCTGCCTGCAGCTTTGTTGATATGTTTAAATACACGTCGGTAGATTAGCACCTCCTGCTTCATCAGTCTTTTTCAGAATAAGAGGGTTTTTATTTTGCTGTTTATTTTCCTGATAGAATTGTCCACGAATACCTAAGCAAAAGACCTTTTGAAGCTTACCAGGAGAGTGTGTATTTTTCCCGTTTCTTACAGTGGAAATGGCTGGAAAAGTAAGTTTATTTTTAATGTTTGCATTATAATTTAACTTTGCTTTGTGGCAAATTTTGATTTTTATGCTAGAAATGCTGTAGAGCTGAATGAGACTGCCTAAGAAATTATGGTCTGAGAGACAAGATGGATTGTTGTTGATGGGACAGCAAGAGAACCAATACTCCAATGGAACTATTTGTCTGGTAGTCTTTGGGTGGTAAATCTTAAGTCTTTAAGTGGTATTAGGTAAATGCAAATTCAGAAATGTTTGGCTGTCAAGTGTGCAGTGGAATACCAATCTTTCTTGGAAATGTTATCATCCTTTTGTTTCAAAGTTGGGCTAATTAGTGGTTAATAAGCAGATTAATCTAGTATTATAACCCACTGGGTGATTGGATAACTAACAAGTTTTTTAGGGTGGTACAGATACAGATCTAGTAATTACAAGATAGCAAGATTTATATATATATATATATATATCTCAGAATCTAGTTTAGACTTTAAAATCAATAGTGACTGTCCAGACTCTTTCAGAAGGCTGAAATTGTTACAAGTTGATTCAAATTCAGCCTCCTTGGGTATCGTGATCACAAATTCCAACATTAAGGTGCTTGAACACTGATTTTGTTGTAAATTCCAATTATCTAATGTCTTTATTTTACTGAATTGGTAGCAAAAGCCAGTAAGAAAACTAGAGAAGTTACTCAGATTCTCTGTTAAAGGAACTTCCACGTGTTGTCCTGAGAACAAAGCTGCATTATCAGTGAATGCTCATTTAAAGCAAAACCCACTACCTTGTAATAGCCCTGCTCTGACACATTCAGGAGAGTTTTAGCATAGAGTGGCCAACAGCTCTACTGCCTCCATTTATCTGTTCCTCCTCCTCTACATCAGTACCTTAACAATTTGGCTCTTGAACTGCTCTTGCATACCACAACTCTTTCTTTTGTGAGAAAACAAAGTGAAATCAGAAATGGTTTACCTTTTAAATGTGGCATTGTAAGCGTGATCCTACTGAAGTGCAGTCTGCACGTCTGCGTGTCAGTTAAGGGAGGCAACAGGAGGTGATAAATTGACTGATGAGAGCGCATAAGGCTCTAACTGTAGACAGCAAAGGGCCGAATTGACCAGCTTTCCTTCCTGCTATTGGCAGTGTCTGGTGACCACATGAGGGAGCCCACGTTTCTAAGCAGAGCACCCCTCTCATTTGAAATTGAGCTTATTATAGTACTTCTACATGAGGTTAAGGCAACATTTGTTCAGAAATATGTCAGAACAGACAGGAGAAAATGAAGACAGACCTCGGGGTGGGGAGGGATTACTAACGTTTGTAATTCCTGTCTCAGTAGTTGTTTCTTTCTGTTAATCAGGCAGCCAGTAACCAAACACACATTTAGGCATTACCGAGTACTAGGCAAAGGTGGATTTGGAGAGGTGAGTACTGAAGTATCTTTTTACAAGGCAGTTCTTAAGAAAAAAATAAAAAGAGGAGAGGCTGTTGAACTCTTGTCTCTGTCAGTCTACATTTGACACATCACCTGGCAAACTGTTGTTGATACGAACTGTTTTAATGTGTTAGTTTAAGCATTGTAGGTCATGCACAAAGCTGCAGAAAACTTATAATGGCTGACAACAGTTGCTTCTATTTAGAAATTTAATTTGGAAATGAGAATTTAGTTTCAATTTGCTAATTATGTAGAATATTCATAAACCTAAAATAAAATCTATAGATTTTATTAATTCTGTTTATAATTCATTGAAGTGCCCACTTGTACGTGTTTTGATCAGAGCCCTATATTAAAGGAGAAGTCGTGCTACTAAATTACTGTTAGGTTTCTCCTGTTTGATTGTGATGTGGATATTTATCCTCAACACATACTGTTACCTTAGTCACTTGTTTCACCAACACAAGATCCACAGTTTTACTAAACAGTTCAACCCCAATAGAAATGTGTTTGCCTTTGTATAATCACTTTTTTCTTCTTCTGTTATGGTTTTTGTGAACCTTTAAAGTTGTTTCATGAGTGAAGGCTCTGTATTGATGCTTACAGACCACCATTTTCTGAGAGCATTAAAGAGTTTGAAAAGAAACTAAAATTTAATCTTCTTTAAAATAAAAATTCTAAAAAATCTCAAGCATCTCTGACACATGATCTTCTTTTTGTAGGTGTGTGCATGTCAAGTACGGGCGACTGGAAAAATGTATGCTTGCAAAAAGCTAGAAAAAAAAAGAATAAAGAAGAGGAAAGGAGAATCAATGGCTCTAAATGAAAAAAGAATTCTAGAAAAAGTGAATAGTAGGTTTGTAGTAAGTATCTACTTCTGATCTGTTTTCAGAAATTTATCTCGTTTTGTTTACTTCATTTCAGTCTCTTCCAGGAGCTCGTGGGCACAAAACGCTTTCTAAAATTGATTTAGGGAGTGCATGACTGTAGAGAGAAATGATTGATTCAGTAATAAATACGTTTTGTGTGTGATTGTGAATAGTTCTGTGCACAGGGCTTTTTTTGGTCCACCTGCTTTATTTCTCACTTACAGCCAGAACAGTAGGCTGTGTTTCAGCATGCTGATGCCACTGAATCTTTGTTCTCTGTTTAATAGTTGGGTTTTTATATCCTGAGGTATTTTCATAGCATTTGTTACTCTGTTGCTGATATATTTTAAGATAAACATGACATTTTAATAGTGTATTGATTCAGGTTATATTGCTTTGCTGTGTACCAAGGCTTAAAGAAGTATCTTGGATGTGAAACAATTAACTTTCTAATGGAACTTGCGCATAATGGAAATCTTAGTTTTAATACCTGAACCTGATGATATTATGTAAATTATGGTCTGTTAGTAGCTGTAATTACTATGCAGTGAAATAAGTTAGAACGTTCAAAGATACAACCAGTAAAATTTTCCCCAGGTAATGTTTACTTTTTAATTGAAATGTCATTTAAATGTTAATTTCAAATGTATTTTGCTTTGGTTTAAAATCCATGTACTTATAAATTTTATATTGCTGTTCAGAGGATTTTAAAGTACCTGTTTCAGAGGATAGTGAAAGTTATTTATAAATATATGTGTATAAAATATGTATGTATGTATTTTCTGATAAGTTCTATGTATTAAAAAATACCCCTGTAGAATACGGCCAGCTAAAAGAAAAATGAAAAACCTGCTGGCCAGATACATTAATATTTTAAACTATTGTAAATTATGGTTTTGTATGAATATGCTAATGTTATTTTTGCATAAGGCTTCTGGGCTTGAATTGATTGAAACTGAATCCAGAGAGTACCTGAATTGATCCATAAATAACTATAACAGTGAAACTTCTATTTTTGAGTAGCATTTTTTTCAGCATTTGTAAATACCGTAAATCAATAATTGATCCAAGTTGAATTTGAAATTGATTTATAAAATTGTGCATGAGTTATTTTCTTCTTGCTATCCAATGGTGGTTTTTTATGCATCAGAGAAGATCTAGGTCTAGCATTTGCAGTAATACTGGTTTTGAAGTGGGTAGATAACTTGTCATGCCTCTGTCACAAGTAAAGTCATAAATAGCTGGACACATCAGTTAAAACCACCAAATGGGAATCTTCGCCTCAAGTAGCCAGTTTCTGTATTTATTTAGTTTTATTATTTAATATTGAATTTATGCTTCTGAAGGAAGAGTTTGGACCCGTTACTGAATTAGGGCCATTATTTACTTGTACTGCTGTCTTGGTTTGAGATAAGTTTAGGGGGAAACGCTCTGGAAGGAACGTCTCCTCCCCAGAAGACAGGTTTCAGCACTCCATCCCCCATCAATACGAAAGGAATTTCTCAGATGAAAGTGAAAAAACCTATTTATTTAACAAGCAGAGGGCCGGCAAGGCACAGGAAACAAATGAGTAATGTTAGATAATAAACCTCCTCGATGTGGAGAAAGCTGTGGATTCAGAGTTCTTTTCTGTAGCTGGCTCGGCCCCTCCCGAGGTCCGAGGCTGGGATGCGGCGTCCCCGCGGCCGCCCCG